>CAIGRR010526685.1:0-14879 GCA_903798365.1 Fraxinus sp. 1973-6204
TAAATAGAGGTCGAATCAATGGTAAAAAAATTAAAATGTATAAAATCGATAAAAACTGATTAATACTACTTTTTTGACCTTTGCTACAGCTAACGGTAACAATTTCAAAGAAAGTTGCAGGATCTTGTGCCACATGTGTCAGAATGCAACGGATTAAAAATCAATTCTTGGCTGAAATAATCTCTCGCAGACAGGCTGTAAGTGAATTTATCGATTCTTGATTAGTTCGATTTTTTTCTACACAATCATATCGCTGCCTCATTTTTCAATCGTACCAACTATTTTGAGCTTATTTCTAGCATTGAAAATTTGTGGAGGGAACAAGCGAATTCAAAATAGTTGGTCATATATTAGTATCAGAGCACATAAAAAATAGTTTTTATTCTCATTTTAAATGTAAGTAAAAGTTACTTCTAATTATTTTTATTTATAAATATATTTGATGTTTGATGAGCTATTTTTTTTTTACAAAATTTAATTTTTCATTAAGAATACTTACCCAAAATATTTATTTTAAATTTTACTAGTTTACTTAAAAAAAAAAAAACAAAACAAAAAAAACTTACCGAGTTATGTTAATTGTTGAGATCTATCCCTACCTTGACTTTTTTTGGTGCCACTCATCCCATCATTTTGAAAATTAGCATAACTTGATGACACATTTAATTACTTTTTGTCGTTAGCTCTCTTCTGGTTTCAAAGCTTACAACAAACGTCCATGGCTTCGCACAATTTGACCGCGAGAAATGTTGTTGATCATTCAATTTATCCACATTGCAAATGTTGTCAGTGGTTTCGGAGTATTTACCAGGGTAACCAATGGTGGATATGATCCATCGATATCAACCATCACTTCTCTTGGTGGAAGTCAAGCAATTCTCACTTTTCCAACTCAAGTTGACCCTTCAAATTGTTGAGAACGTTCGCTTGTCAATTCAGAAATGTCAAAATTGAGTTGAGTTTGAGCAAGTTTTAATCAAACAAAACTATAGCAAATTTCAAATTATTGGAATCCATTAACAATTCAATCAATGTTTACTCAACACCAGTATTTACAAAAATTAGAGAAAATTTCAAATTCTTGAAGTTTAATTTATGCATGTTTAGAATGCTACATTTGAATAATATTGAAAGACTTACAAACTAAAAAAAAATTAAAGTCTTATCCAATCTATAATTCTATAATATATATATTACATGAAATGAGAATCAATTTTTAAAGCATTATGGCCCTATCACCTATTTATTCTCATGCATGTATAATAATAATTAACATTTATTTATACTTCATAAATTTTGGGGGCTATTCCATGTACACTATATATTTTGGGTGCTATTCAATTATTGTAGGAGGAAATAAATTATTTAAATTCATTTAAAATAATTAACATTTATTTATACTTTGTAGATTTATTCACATGCATGTATAATAATAATTAACATTTATTTACATTTCATAAATTTTGGGGGCTATTCCATGTACACTATATATTTTGGGTGCTATTCAATTATTGTAGGAGGAAATAAATTATTTAAATTCATTTAATACAATTCTTAGTTAGCAAAGTGATAATTATATATTGAGTACATTGACTTAAATAAATGCATGCATTAACACTTTAGCATTTCAAAATATACAAGAAGTATCATTTTTTTCTTTGGTTAATGAAATTATTTTAAGTATGAAAAACCAATCATCAAATCTTCCCAAATGGAGACTAAAGAGTTTAATTTATTATTTTAGTAGTAGTGTATGCATATCAAATGTATAAATTACTTCCTAACACAAACATAACATATTCTATAAATCATGATTTTCTTTACTTAAGAAATTAGTTCGAGTGAACTAAATGCAATCCATAATACGTGATATAGCATCACCAGCATTACCCATTATTAAAATAAATAAGTTAATTATTTATTTATTTATTTTAAGAATAATTAAGTATTGTAAACAACAAGTCAAGATTTGAATAAGAATCTTCGTTGTCACAATTACAATAAAAATGTGAAAATTTTATTCATGCTCAAACTTTGTCGTCACGCTCGAGTTACGAAAATCTTCTTCATGGGCATTCCCAGTCATCGACCTCAGGTATTCCCAATGCAGATTTTTTATAGCATCACCGACAATGCTTAATATATACTTTGTCGTGATAAGAATTTCATTTAATAAAGCTTCGGATTATGTACACGACTGTTGCCCCGTCCTCTCGCCTCAACTTGTACCCACCTAAATGCATGCTAAAAAATGAAAAACCAAGCTGGAAAAGAAAAAAAAAAATATTTAGTAGCTTAGAGAGCATTATATTCCTCGGTCACAAAAGCCAAAAAAGGAAGAGAAGCGAATAAACAAGAAATTAAATTGATGTGGTTGTGAGACGCAGAGTGAGAACAAAGAATTAATAAATGCAGGGGTGGGTGTGGCTGGTTAGATATGGTCCCAAGTGCCAACAATTTGTATTGTTACTTTGAATTTAAGGCATGTTTCTAAATAAACGTCTGATATTACCTCCAAAATTTGGTGATGAAGAAAATGACCTATCCTCGTAGAAACTACCGATAATGGTGCCAATATGTGATTAATTCGATCATAGGAGTAGGTTACAAACCCTGCTTCAACCCATTTACTGTTTCGATCTACCATTGCTACCCAATAAGTCAATTCACACGCAAATATTTAAAAACACAACATCCAACTCAAAAATCAGAGGACGAAATGGGTATCTCCGCGATAAAGAGAAGGCAAAGAGTGCATTATGCTAGAATTGTCCTCATTATGCCTTTTTTACTATTATTTTACAATAATTATAGTAACTGGCAAAGAAATTCTTTATTTGGACACACATTGTTTGATCGTTCGCTTCTGATTTAAATTTATACCTCCAAACTAAGCAAAAGAAAGCCCAATCTCCACATAAATGTACCCAAGTGTTCCATTTACATACATAAAAAACGACAGAAAACCTGAGATGAGTAATACACTATAAAGATTGATTACCTTCTCCACTTACTCAACTAATTTAATAAAATTTGAAAATAATATATTGGCTTTTCGAAGCTTTTCTTCTGGATAATTATTCAGCCGCAAGCCAATTTCTCGATTCTCGTCAACCTTTCTTTCCCCTTCTTGCCGCCTCTTGTACAATTCCTTCGTCTTTTCCCTCTGCTTAGCTTTTCATTCCTACCTGACATGAAGGAAGAAAATACATTCGATTTGGTTGGTGAAACCTGAGACTGAGGGGAAAAGAAGAAGATAGGTTTGATTTGAGATGGTGATGTAACCAAAGCCCCTTTTCAATTTTCAATTTAGGGATAAACGGATTTGACGTGAATAAATTTTCAATTTGGCCTTTTACAAGGGATGATAAAATGATCTTATTACACTTTTAAATAATTAAATTTCATTTTATTTTTGAGAACTTGGTCAAAGGCCCGTTGGACAAAAAAGGATTGAAGGGTGACCGTTTGAACTAAAGCATGTTTAATTATAGAGTGTGGTTGGTATGATATCACTTGCAACTGCAACTTCTAGAGTTGTTGCTTCGATAATGCTTGGAGGTCGAATATCTCATTCAAGATTCAACATTCCGTTGCAAACTAACGAATCATCAATATGTCATATTCCGTTGCAAGCTAACGAATCATCAATATGTCATATATCAAAGCAAAGCAGTAGAGCTGAACTTATTCGACAATCAGCACTCATTATATGGGATAAAACTCTGATGGCAAAGAGAGCAACAATTGAGGCTATTGACAAAACTTTTCAAGATATCATGAACAATTTTGAACCGTTTGAGAGTAAAATAATGGTATTTGGGGGAGATTTTAGCCAAGTTCTTCCAATTGTCCCACGAGCAACAAGACAACAAAAAGTTAATAAAAGTTTGGTACAATCATATCTCTGGAAAAAATGCAGAAACTACAATTGACGAAGAATATGAGAGCCCAAAATGATCATCAATTCGCGGAATACTTAATCAACATCGGCAATGGACTAGAACCAATTATGGGAGAAGACTTCGTTTTAATTCCAAAAGATATAGTACTTTCCTTTGACAACAAAAACTCTCCAGATCTTAATTTAATCAATGATGTCTTCTCATAACTAGCAAATAATGCAAAATCATCAGAATATATAACATAAAGAGCAATTCTTTCCACTACAAATGAAAACGTAGATATCATAAATGAGAGTATGATTGATCTTTTCCCAAGTGAATCTAAAGAGTTTCTCAGTTATGATGTAGCAATAGATCACACAAATAATTACTATAAACCAGAGTTTCTCAACATATTACTTCCAAATGGAGTTCCACCTCATCGATTATTGTTGAAAATAAATCGTCCGATAATGCTCTTAAGGAATTTAGATCCTTCAAATGGTCTTTGCAATCGGAGTAGAATGGTTTGTCGTCAATTCAGTAAACATCTTATCTATGCTGAGGTAACTACTGGACAACTATATGTCGCACTTTCAAGGGGAATTTCTATGACAACTACAAAGGTTTTAGTTAAGTCAGATATTCATAATCACAAAAAAAATATAGTATATAAAGAGTTTCTCATTAATTAAAAAGTCCATTTCACACAAAGAATTTTTTAAAACTTTTTTCAAATACACGCATCTTCATAGTTACTTTTACAATACTTATAAACACGAATGGATCTAGGATAGCGCTAAAAGTTGAGCTAATATATAACACATGAATTTCTTTTTTAACATAATACTTTTTACACCAAAAAAATATAGTGGGCTGAGGACTTGATTGGGCTACATCCTGGCACAATCTCCCACAACATCCGTCCACGCCTATAATGCATTTCAGAATAACGTGCAACGCACGTTAACCTTCAACTGATATTATTAGTAACATGCATGAATTATGTCATTGTACATATGTACATTACTCAATGTTTTTCAAAACAATGTCCAACCAATCTTCTATCAATCCTAGAACCTCTCTTATAACTAGTTCTAAGACCCATTGGAATTTGATCTAAAGATTGAAAATTTTGGTTAAATCTTTAAAAGTGACTTTGTGTCAATTTCGACCAAATATTCGGACTTGAACAGACAGTCAAATTATAAATATAAATAAATTAACTTATTCTACTCGTAGAGAAGATCGTCGTAGTATATTTGAAATTTTAAAACCATTTCAGGATAAATGAGAAATTGAGATCCAAAATTGGAAAGAAAATAGGGAAAAAGAGGTCGAAAGTTTGTCTAACTCCACCACTCGCCTGGCGTTCGAACAACAAATGAGCGAAAAAAGTTCTATTAAACAAGTGTCATCGGCACTCAATCGATAAGCTAGTGACAACAAGGAATGCTTCCATTCGTGAAGGTTGCTAAGTTTTGAGGCGTGAGTCTTTACTCACAATCTCTCATCTTCTATAAATAGGACCATTTGGACGTCCAATATGCCTCTCATATCATTCCCATTAAGTATTACATCAAAAAACCCTCCAAAAATTATTTCAAACCCATTTTCTCGTAGAAGGAAAAAATTTCATTCGAATTCACTGTTGTTTGTGGTTTGGAGTGCTTCTATCACAATTTGTATCTTAAGAGACAAGTGTTGTAATCTGTTGGCACCGTTGCAGGGCAATTTTGTTTTAAAGAGAAAGTGTTAATTACTAACCTCAAATTTCTTTTCTTCACTTCTTTTCATGCTCATTCTTTATTTTCATTTCTAATTTACATAAAGTTTAATTACGCTCTTGCGAATTAACCTTAACCATTATTTTGTTAATTAAAAAAAACAATCGTTTTGCTAAACAATGCTCCAATGATCTTATAACAAAACACTTATTTGTGGTTGTTTCTTGAAAGCTAATCACTTTTCTTCATTTTTGGAATGAGCCTTCTTGTGATATTTATTTTCATTTTGTGCATTGAACTCATGTTTGTAACAGAAATGAATACTTTTGAGACTATTTCGAGTTAAACAACTAATGGTACGAACCATGTGATTCCACCTTTAGCTATACATATACAAAACTTTCATATCCCACATGGGGAAAAATAGGAAAAGTTTGGAGGTGTAAGTTTTAAAAGATGACAATAAAAAATATTGTTCCATCTTACTACTTTGAATTTAGCAAAGTTTTTAAGAGAGACCGCTCCTACGGCACAAAAAGGAGTCGATTATTGCTTCGAATGCATGGGAGCACTCGAATTTCCTTTGCAAAAATTACATCCTAAATGGATTGGACAATACACTTTATGGAGTGCATAGTTCGATGGACTCGACTAAAGATCTACGGATTCATTGGAGAAGAAGTACATGATCGAGAATGCCCAAACAAAGAAGTTCATTGTCAGCAATATTTTGGACTACACAATGGTAGACTCCAAAACCGTGATAAATCAAATACAAGAACTTCAAATTCTATTTCGTGACATACATATAGAAAATATGAAATTGAGTGAATCCTTTCAAGTTGCAGCCATAATTGAGAAACTTCCAATTTCATGGCACCAATTATTCTTGTACATTCTCATCCCCACCATCCCATCCTTAAAGCCGTCCATTTCCATTTCCATCCTTAAAGTTGTCTATTCTCGAATTCTAACAGCAACAGACATTTCATCAACAATGGTCTCTTTAACATCCCATTCTCCAACAGCATCCACCACGAGCTTAGGAATTTGTCGTTTTACGAGTACAAGAGGAAATTCCGACTGGCATTTTGGTTTATGCCCGAGTTTGACCCGACATGAAAAGAATAAATGATGGATTCGTGCGTTAGGTAGATTCATGAGACGATTTGCGTAGTGGGTTGATGATCATTGATGCGATGGGGTGTGGATGGCGGTCGTCGGCGTCGAAGGGCTTGGATCTACAATAATGGCTATGCAGGTGGTTTTGGTTTCTGTAAGGGTACGGTAGGGTAGCGTCGAAGGACTTGGATCTACAATAACGACTACGCAAGTGGTTTTGGTTTCTGTGAGGGTAGGGTTGGGTTGGGTTGGGTTGGGTTGGGTGGGGTGGGGGTGTGGGAGTGGGAGTGAGGTAGGAAGAAGTTGAAGAAGAAAAATAACTTCTCAAATTATTTTATTTTTAAATTTTGGTTTTTTTATTTAAAATATATTTTAATTCTTTAATATAATAAATCTAAAGTTACCCCTTTGTCCTTTGAAAAATTAGTTAAAAGTGGGTCGGATAGTTGACCTTTGGTCAACTAACGGAATAATGGTTTCTGTCATTTTGTCCTTATGGTGAGAATATTTGAAATGTCTGGGACCGTGGGTGACACAAAGTAAATGTTGAAGTAAAGTTTGCAAAAATGGAAAAGATTTGGAATCGCAACTACAATTTTCCCTAGATTAAATTTTGAATTTCATCACATTCAATACATTTTTAATTGTTTTTACATGAATTATAGTAAATTTTAATACAAGTTATAAAAATATAAAATACTCTGTAAATTAATAAATATTATTTTATCGATAAATTAATAAATTGTTCATTTATCGATAAATTAATAGCCCCTCTAAAATAATTATTTTTTCAGTCCTAATATTATTGATTTATAGAGGTTTTATTGTATTAAAAACAATGTAGGAGGACGGTAGTGAAAGAGGAAACCTCTAAGTTGGAAATTCTTGTAATCATATAAACTACAGGGGCCTCTTTAGAAAATTGTGATTTTTTTTTTTTTTATTATTTTTTCTGTAGAATAATCTAGAACACAAATTCCAGCCGTCAATTTCCATGATCAACGGTCCATTCCATCTAGACGAAAAATTAAAAGCACTAGAAAGCGGGAGAGAATTCTAGACCACGAGATTTCCTATATTCGGAAAATCCAACGGCCACGATCCTTCTTCACNTCTAGAACACAAATTCCAGCCGTCAATTTCCATGATCAACGGTCCATTCCATCTAGACGAAAAATTAAAAGCACTAGAAAGCGGGAGAGAATTCTAGACCACGAGATTTCCTATATTCGGAAAATCCAACGGCCACGATCCTTCTTCACCTTCTATTAGGACTCAATCTGGACCGTACAAAAATCCTATATCTCCATCTCCTTCACCTTCCCCACGCGAGCATTTCTCTAGTTCTTCGCTCTCGAATTTGCTTCTGTAATTTTAGATCTGCATTGAAATTTGGTTATTGATCAGTATTGGTAGTATTTCAAGATGTTTGGGAGGGCACCGAAGAAAAGTGATAACACTAAGTATTATGAAATTCTTGGAGTGTCTAAAACGGCGTCTCAGGATGATTTGAAGAAGGCATACAAGAAAGCTGCTATCAAGAATCATCCAGATAAGGGTGGAGATCCTGAGAAGGTATATTTCATAATTATTATTATTTTTTTTTATCGAATGTTCTTAATTTTTGGATATTTTTAGTTTCTTCAATTTGATAGTTTCTGGGATTTGATGAAAAAGTTACGTGTACGTAGCAGATGCTGCGATTATATAGCAATTTTTGATAGTTGTGAAATTAATATCCATTTAGTTCTTTGTAGAGGACAATTTAGATACAATCAGTATGAAAGACATTTGTGATATTAAGCAGCCAAGGAGGAGAAATTCAGAATTAATTGGTGAAAAATTGAAAGAGAGAAGGATTAAAAGTAATTTTTATTTGGGCTTGACTTTGATTTTTGATACTTGGATTTGGAATGTTGAACGGATTCAATTTACCTTCTTGTCAATATTTAACCGTAGTTGGTTTTCAGTCCCTGTAACCTCTTCTAGCTTTGGTATGGTAATGAATGTCATAAGGTGCTGCTGAATGCAGTCTTAAACTTTTTATATAGCTGTATGATCCAGGGAAAGTATTGGCAGAGTTAGGTATATTGGTAATAGAGGATGGATATACTAAATTTGAGGAAAATGGTATATGTTCAAGAATTGGAGAAGTGAATTTTTTTTACTTTCGACAAGTTTTACTTAATTTGTATGCAAAAAAAAAAATATTCTACAAGATTTCCTGGCGTAATCTAATTTTATAGTCAATGTCCTGGGATTATGTTACATTGTAGTTTTCGATCCTCCACTGCCAATTATGCTATTGGTCAAGTTGTTTGAGTTGAAAGCTATTTCACTTGTAACATAATATGTGGACTGTGAACCATATTTACCTCTTTTCTTCTTTTACAAGTTAATTTGGAAAGTCAATTAGATTTGTGGTACTTGGTTGTGTTGAACACAAAGCTCTAATTGTAAGTGTTCGATTTTGGTGGGTGTCATCTTTGTTGTCGCTCAACTGCATTAAGTTTTACTGTGAATTAGTGACACCAGCGATTTTGTGAAATCCACGAGCTAGTTGAAATCTATCAATGTATGCATATTTGGTGATTGCTTAAAAAGAGAAATAATGTGGTGGATATTGTGTGTGTTAGTTATCCCCCCTTTAGCTATAGACTTGATTATTGGATTTAAATTTAGTAAAATTTTTTATGCTACAGTTTAAGGAGCTTGCTCATGCTTATGAGGTTCTGAGTGATCCCGAAAAACGTGAGATTTATGACCAGTATGGTGAAGATGCACTCAAGGAAGGGATGGGTGGAGGTGGCGGCATGCACGATCCATTCGACATTTTCTCATCCTTCTTTGGTGGAAGTCCATTTGGAGGTTTTTGACTGATTCTTATCTCTCTCTGTTTTGTTTTTATGTTTTGGATTAGGAGGACATAGTTTTGAGTAGCCTTTATTTCTCTGTGCTTTGCTTGGGGAGCATTACACTGACAAAGGATTTAATATTTCGATAATTAGGCGGTGGTAGCAGTAGGGGAAGGAGGCAGAGGAGAGGAGAGGATGTAGTGCATCCACTGAAGGTTTCTCTCGAGGATCTTTACCTTGGTACCACAAAGAAGCTGTCTTTATCACGCAACACACTGTGCTCG
Organism: Fraxinus sp. 1973-6204; assembly: GCA_903798365.1. Taxonomy (NCBI): domain Eukaryota; kingdom Viridiplantae; phylum Streptophyta; class Magnoliopsida; order Lamiales; family Oleaceae; genus Fraxinus; species Fraxinus sp. 1973-6204. The sequence goes on from CAIGRR010526685.1 coordinate 9,873, forward strand.
AAGTGTAATGGGTAAGTTCCAGGTTCCTTGGCCTGCAATTACAGTATAGATGGTCGGTATCCTACCTCAATTAGTTTTGTTGTATTTTCTGCTTGGCAGCAAAGGATCAAAATCTGGAGCTTCAATGAAGTGCCCAGGGTGTCAAGGAAACGGGATGAAGGTTACAATAAGACAACTAGGCCCTGGTATGATTCAGCAAATGCAACACCCATGCAATGAATGCAAGGGAACAGGAGAGACTATTAGTGACAGAGATCGATGTCCTCAATGCAAAGGTGAAAAAGTTGTTCAGGAGAAGAAAGTTTTGGAAGTCCATGTAGAAAAGGGTATGCAAAATGGACAGAAGATTACATTCCCTGGAGAAGCAGATGAAGCGGTATGACATTATAATCTTATATAGTTAGCAGAATCGATAGGTTTATTTTCCCAATTCTGTGAAGTTGATTGGTCATTACTTGTTTTGTGTTTCTATACAGCCTGATACAGTCACTGGGGACATAGTTTTTGTCCTTCAGCAAAAGGATCATCCTAAATTCAAGAGAAAAGGCGAAGACCTTTTTGTGGAGAATACTTTGTCTCTCACTGAAGCTTTATGTGGCTTTCAGTTTATATTATCTCACCTTGATGGCAGACAGCTCCTTATTAAATCACAACCCGGGGAAGTTGTGAAGCCTGGTCCGTAATTTCATTTCATTTGAATTTCTAAACGTCTTAACTTCAGTTGAGATCTAATACACGGGTCTTAATTGGAAAAATGTTGCAGATTCTTTCAAAGCGATCAATGATGAAGGAATGCCAATGTATCAAAGACCATTCATGAAGGGTAAACTGTACATTCATTTCACTGTAGATTTCCCGGATTCTTTAAGCCCTGATCAAGTCAAGGCCCTGGAGCAAGTCCTACCACCTAAGCCTCAATCACAAGTAACGGACATGGAGCTGGACGAGTGTGAGGAGACTACATTGCATGATGTTAACATTGAGGAGGAGATGCGGAGGAAGCAGACCCAGCATCAAGAGGCATATGACGAGGATGAGGATATGCACGGTGGAGGCCAGAGGGTGCAATGTGCTCAACAGTGAAGTAGTTTTAACGTCCTATTCTGGGGATTATACGTTCTCTCTGTGTATCATAATTTCCTTTGGAACTTTGTATTAGATACCCTACTTTCAAATTAAAAGTCGTTTTGAAATTTTTTGTTGAAAAATAGAAGATATGAATTGAAGAATTATGTTTTCTGTAATTTAGATTTTGCTTATTTAATTCATTTTTTACATGATAGAACGAATGACCCGAAACAAAAATTCGGTCAAAGCAACAATTTTATCAAGAAAAAATAATTTGAAAAATCCAGGTTCCATGCAAATAAAATAAAATATAAAAAATTAAGAAGAAATATATTATGAAAAAGAGGTGAAAAAAATAATCCCCATTAATTTCAGTATATCTTAATGGGCTAAATGCAAAGAATAATGCTATTCATAGTGAAAATAATAGGTAATTTCTTATGTTATATAACATGTGACAGTTTATTATTTGATGTTGACATTAAATAATAAATGTCATGTGTTTATCACGTAAGACGATTACCAGTAATTTCCACCAGTTTTGCTTCACGTACAAAAACAAAATCAACGGAAATGAACCTGAATACTCTCACATGTGGGCTCCGCAGATTTTTTTTTAATACATGTTGGGGCCCACTCAATTGTGATTATTCCGGCTCATTTCTGTACATGGGGAAAAATTCAATTCCCACTATAAATATCAATACTCAAATGGAATAATTAAGGAGTCTTCTTTGAATGCCTATTACAAATTGAAATTCTCGAGTCATGGTCAATACGGCTTGGTTTTCGACTTTTCGTGGTTGCAATTGGCAATTTAGCCGTAATTAATCATTAAAGTAATTAATTGTGTCAAGGAAATGTGTCACGGGTAATTATAATATTGCAGTCAACTTATCTAATTATAATTCTATCGTTTTAAGTTTTCATTTATTGGATTATACAACTGTATAACTAAGTCATTGTTTGAGCCTTTTTTTTTTCTATCAAAATGTATTCTTGAACGGTTATTTGATCCAATTTCAACCACATATTTTTTAATAAAATAATATTACATATGAATTTAAAACTTTTTCTTATTTTTTAACCACACATTCTCTATCATAATACTATTGCAAAATGCATTTTTTGGAAAAAAAATAAATAAATAAATTGGGCTCAAACTACCTCTAAATCTCTTACAAGTTGTAAGTCAAACTTCCAATGAATTCGAACGGCATTATATTTTGTGAAAAGCACATTATTGATAATTCATTGATTAAATTAGAACCTTGCTACACTTACAAAATTGGATTTTGCTTAGGGTGAACAGATGGTTCAACAGAACCTCCCCATAGACATTCATATGAGGTAGGCCCCCACCTCAATGAAGAAATAAAAAAATTAAAATTACCCCACCCCTCCCTCCCTCCCTCCCCATCACGTGAGTGTCTGTGGGGGTTCTGTTTAACCCCCCATCTGTACACCAAGCAAAACCCTACAAAATTTGGTTCGCAGAATTCATACTGAATCTAGTTAATTAATTTGTTGTTTTCAAAATGTTCTGACCATCTCATCATCAAATTTTACAGTTTGTTCTTATACTTTTCTATTATTAGAATTCAGTGTAGAGATTTTTACAATTGTTTTCCACTTCAAGTTATGTTTGTAAGTTAGAATGACGATAAACTTACATTTGCCTTTAATTTTTTTTGTAACTTTAGTTTGTTTTTTAATAAACGGGTAGGTATCAACTACACTCTACCTTGACCATAGCTTTAATTATATACACGTTTGTGTATATGTGGAAACTTCATATAAAATAAATTTTTTTGGGTTAATATCTAATCAAGTCACAGTCGAGATGACTTAGAACCAATAATACAATTAATTAAATGATGAAGATTCTATCAATTTTGGCCAAAATGCAAATAGTAAAAGACGTTCATTGATAAGTGGATTTTACACACTTATCTAGGTTTTTAAAGATACTTAATATTTAATTTTTTAAACGGATATCTACCTAATTAGTATACATATTGCTTTGATAGGTAAAAACTCAAGTTGGAGACTAATTGAGCAAAATGAAGGAATTTGGAGCTTATTTGAAACAAAAATGATGAAATTGAAGAGCTATCAAAGAATTTGGATTTGATTGGAATATTTGAAAGTACGAATTGGATTGATTCAGAAGGTTTTGGGAACTGATTCTAACTTTTGGGAAGTGTGGGACCAACTTGATCATTCTTAAAACATTGGAAGATCAAATTCGAAGATAATAGCAGTGGAGGACCAATAGTGTATGAAAACCTGATGCTGGGGACTAAAACTGCAAGGAAAAAGTGAACGGGTGACCTAAGTGAGCAAGTTTGAACGAGTGACGATCCACATTTGAAGATCCTGAATTTATGAAATTTTGTTGGAATGATTGATATGACTCTTGTAATGAGTAAAATGTCTGTCTTGTCAGCATAAATTATAGGATGGCTTCCTCCTTTTTGGGATCATTTAGCCCATGTTTGGCACCCATTTTCTATCTCATTCTCATTCCCATTTTTTTCTCCTACTTCATTTCAACTACAAATTCTTTCAATAAAATAATATTACACACAAATCTAAAACTTTTCATAACTTTTCCACCACACATTCTTCCACCAATCACTATTCTAAAAATTTTTATCTTCAAAAAAATGGGTTTCAAACACACCCTTAATGCACCACAGGCTAATTTGGTCAAAATTTATGCCTAGAATGAGATGTTTCGATTAACGAGATGAAACTACATGCCCCATCATCCAATGATCATCTTGCACACGTAACACTATATATATTTCCCCCTTTGTGTCATTTGGGATTAATGCCAATACATCTATTACAAGCTATATATTCTCTCTTTTTTAGTTTGATCTTTTGTTGTAAAAGTTAGATATTTGATCTGGATGTTTAGTTTGATTTTTGTTGATCGTTCTTTATCGTGCAACTTCGCTCATATATTTTGTTGGCGACCTAACATATTTGTCTCGTGTTATATAGTTCCTCTCACGTTCAAATTCGAAATATTATCGACTAGTAATTTGTCAACACATGTCGAAATTAGCTTGCGTGGACACGAGTGGACCCGATAGCTGTTGTCCATGTCAATGGTACAAAAAAAGGTCAACAGATTAGCACAGTCTGTGGAAAGCTACACTACAACCACAAACATTCCCGTGGAAAAAGCTTATCGAAATATTTATTTGTCTTCCACTTTGAAAAATGATTTGTTCTTGAAGATAAAAACAAGTGGAAGCCCCAAGAAAGAGATTTGGAGTTGACAAAAGTATTTGGATTGCTGATATTTCTTGAAAAAATGAATATATTGAAATAGAAATCTATTTGTAAGACCCCCAACCTCTTTGATGAAAAGAGTTGTATGGAAAAAAAATAGAGTTTAAGCAGTAAAGAAACCCTACTTAGAAAGGTTACAGAGGCCCCTAAAGAAGGGGTCCCCTGAAGAACTTCCTCCGTGGGTCATCGATGACCTTACCACTAGCATAAACAAGGTCACTGATGACCTCACCATCATGCAACTTCGTTTATATATCTTGTCGGCTCCTAAACATATTTGTTTTGTATTATCTAGCTTCTCCCAAGTTCAAATTCGAAATATTATCGACTAGTAATCTGTCTACACATCTTGGAATTAGCTTTCGTGGACACGAGTGGACTCGGTATCCGTTGTCCACATCCACGGTACAAAAATGAGGTCTACACATTTAATTATCTTTTTTCTGGGTTAATGTTTTTTTAGTTCTTTTGTTTGTATTGATGCTTGATCACAATAAGAACATGGTTGTGATTTATATCGCTTTCAAGAGATTAGATATGAATTAGTACATTATATTAAACTACATTAAGTCCTCTAGAATGTTAAAAAATGATTCTTGAAAATGTCTTTTCACATGCAAAATCGTATTATTC
>CAIGRR010526758.1:0-16869 GCA_903798365.1 Fraxinus sp. 1973-6204
GGGCTCACATTTTCCCTCTATAACTGGACTCAGCTTATTGTTAGTTAGACCGTCTCCCTCATAGACTGGGACCCTATCGGACAATGGAGGAACACGTAGGGAACCGATGAAAACTTATCCCTTTTCATGTAACAACAAACTTCTGTTTTATAATTTGGTAATACACACAACTGGCAAGAACATAAGACTGTTAAGTTGATGGTGTCGGTGTACTGCGTCGAGTAGCACTAACTCATTTACATTTGTAGACTTGCAATAATACAATTTTTTGTGTCAACTTGATTAAGATTAAATCGAAGGGATATAATCCTAAATCGAATAAAGATGAAAACATAAATCAATTTATAAAGGATTGAACTACTCCCCTTATTAAGATTGACTTTTTAAGATGGAACCCTAAATTTTAACATGATATCAGAGTCCGTTAAGCTCCAATGAGCAATTCGATCCGATTAAGATTAAAAAAAAATTGAGCACACGGATTTCAAAATTGGTCTGCTCAAATGAGCCTCCATCTTGATGTGGCATGTTAAGGGATGAAATCCCACATCGAATAAAAATGAAAACATAGATTAATTCATAAAGGATTGTAAGTATCGGCTCAAGTGATGGAAACTAAAAGATCAAAATGGAAAGAAGAGAGACTCAGACTAAGAAATCAATATTGCAATGATTATTGATTAGGAATCTTTGATCTTCTTATCTGATACTTGCGTGGGTTTTCCTTATTATTTTATTATTAGGTCTTGAAACGAAAGAAGAAATAGTGTGGGATGAAAGTCCAGGTGTTGCAATCATTCGCTGTATTTCAATTTTTTCTTAGTCGTTGAAGCATCAAATCTAAATTTAATTTTTAAGATGACATAGTTTAACAGAATAGGAGGGTGGATTAATTTCATTTTAGGTCACTGAACTTTCAGCGAAATATTATTTGCATTCAATAAGATCAATTACTTTCAACATTAGTCACTATGTTAACCCTTATTAATTAGACTTAACGGCCAACCCTCCCTTAACTCCCTATTTTGAAAATGTGTCAATCAATCGATTAGTGTACAAATAACTAGTAGATGCAGAATAATAAGACAAGCCACACTTTCAAAACCTCCACAGGATGAACATTGATCATTGTGGTACAATCCGACAAAGCGAGGTCGTGTCGATTATTTAGACGATTGGTGCATAGTAAAAAGTACAAATGATTGAACCTGTAGTACAACCCGACAAATGGTATGCTGATTCAAAAATGATACAAGTACAGGAAGGTAATTACAGAGTTTTTTTCAGAATTTTAAATTTCTCTCACATGAGAAGGCGGGGAAACATGTTTGTTTCTTATGAGGAAATTTACCAACAAAATATGTGAAAAGGAATACACAACATGACAATAGTTTGTCATACTTAGTATTACTATATGGAGATCAACCATTGCAAAATAAGATAATGTTTGATAATTAATTAAACCTAAGAAAGAAACATTTTTGTCTGTTATACAAAAATTGTCTCATCATCATCCAATGAAAATGCTCGAGAAATTTCTAAGAAACTGCTTTAATTAAATACCAAAATTTGGTAGTTTTCAAAATCTCAATTAATTTAAACCAATATCTCTCTTTTGAAGGGTCAGCTAATTAATTAGCCGAGTGCACGCCAAGATGGAAAAATATGAAAGAAAATTTAATGTTAGGAGACAAAAGGGCAAGTGTGTAATGTTGTTTGAATAAATAAACTGTGTTCCTTTTATAAATGATGTGGTTATATATGGTCTTAGTATTGAGTATAGCTGTATAGGTTGGTTTACTTTTGAGAGGAAAAATCCAAATCGAACATTATTTTAGTATTTAAATGATGACTATATATGGTCTGATTCCCTTCTCACCTAATCGAATTTTTTGGTATTTAATAAGTGGAATCGTCGAGTCCAAATTTCTGAAACTGTTTAGGTTTTGTTCGATTCGATTACTGATTTTCATACAATAATTAAATTTTTAATATTTACAACAACGCTACGTTAATTAAATTAATGACATGTTCAATTTTAGTTCTTACAAAATAATGTAGTCCAATCCCGTGATAGTTTTTGCGACTCTTTTTGTTGAGTTCTTCATAAATTTGCATGTTAAAATCATAGGAAGATGAGAATAGCGAGTCACATAATGAAGAGAGGTTCAGCCAAACTTCCAATTCGATTTCTCTAGAACGACACTACGATATAATAAGAGATTTGGATAAAACTTAAGTCAATTTGATTAAGTTAAGCTTGGGCTTTAAATTAGAAATAGGAAAAATCATATTTTGAGTTTGTGCTAAATTAATTAGTTAGCAAATTTATTTAAAAAATAAATAAAATAATTTGACATATTTAAAAAAATTAGGGAGATTCAATTGTTAGGTTATTTGTCTAGAATCGAAAATCGAACCAAACACATTAATTCTCGATTCATATACCCGTTTGAGGATTTAACTTAAGAAGAATCGCTCGATTTTATTTCGTTCACGAGTTTTGTCCAACCCTAATTTAAACAATGTGAGATTTACCCTTAACAAGTTCATCTAAGATGGTGGTTCATTTAAGAACATCCATTTTGAAATTTATATGTCCATTTGAAGCTTTAGACAAATCATCGTTCATTTCAACTTTTTGAACCACTTTCAATCTTCAAGTTTCATTAAGAGTAATAACTCAAACTCTTATATAAGTTGATCATTGATTTCATATTTGAGTGATATGAGATTTATGGCCTAACACATAAGATCAATCAAGATATTGGGATCAAGTTTTGTAACTACCCATTTATAAAAGTCGGACATGTTCTTTGATGGAAGAAACATTAATATGTTCCGAAAACAATGAAACACACGAGGACTAAATTTATATAAATAAATGTATTTTTTTATCTGAGATCTTAAATTTTTATTTTTATTTTTATATCTAGTTAGACTCGATCGATGAAGAAAAGTGCTATTTTCTAAAATCATGATGTACCGAAAGATAGTTTCAAAGTCACGAGATATCTCTTTGAGCATTAGAGTTTAAATGATAACATGATGTCAATTCTAAGGAATTCTCCCAAGAGCTGGCCTTTATTTGATGGGTCCATAGAATTGATGACACTATGCATCAACTTGATATTACTATCTCTGTTTGAAAATTTATTTCCCCAACTTAGAATAACCTTTGGGCTATATGTGAAGACCAATTTTGGAAAAGAGAAAATGATAGACCTTCAATATAAGAGTCATGCGAACACTTGCTCCCACTTGATAATAGCTAAAGAGAACCAAAAATGCTTTTCAAAAGAAATAATGATTACTTTTTGATGAAAAAACTCTCAACAACGAGATTTGGATCTTGATTTTCAAAACTCAATATATGTTTATAATTAAAGAGTATTATTAATGTTCACCGCTAGAAAGTGCGGCTTCAGCGATAGAAATTTATCGATAGTCAATTTTCGATGCTAGTAACGAGGTATTTTTGACAGAACAATTAAATAATTGACGGATAATAAATATTAACTTTGTTTAAATAATTTTTCGATCAAAGATATTTTAATATCGACGAAATTACCAACATAAATCTTTTGTCGGAAAAAAATTTGTTGGTAAACCATTGGTAAAATTAATCAATTCCTTTGTTTATTGCGGGGCATATCTCATTTCAAGCTTTGTTCCTAGGTTGGGTTTGGTCTGTGCATGATTTTTTGTTGGACTTATTTCTTTTTAAATTTTTAGTAATGATTGAGCATTTTTTTTAACTGGAATTCAAATAAAATAAAATAACACTTCTACCAAAAAAGGTGCATGTCTTAGGAAAACGAAGTAGAATTGACCGTCTATTTTTCTGTCAGAGCACGAAGTGGAGTGTTTCCTCCAAGCCTCGAGCTTTAATGGGTTTTTTTAGAATACTGCTTTCTAATGGTCGAAGCCCTTGTATAACCAATATTAATGTATAAATCAAGAATTTTCTTTCCAAAAGTAGATAAACCACATTATAAATTATGTAGTAAAATAGCTAATCATATTTAAAATACTTCATTTGGAGGCAGAAGGGAAACAATATAGCAAAAGACATTGAGGTACGTCCAAGAACTTTTGCTGTTAAGAATACCTACCCACCACTCCCCAGTACAAGACAATTTATTTGAATGGTTGCATTATGTAAAATAAATATGATGCAATTTGGTAATGATTTGTGTTTATTAGTATAGCTATTAAAATAATATTGAACACACAATCATAGAGACGCTAAGAAATATTGTAAATATAAAGAAATTATATAATTTAGTTTAAAGAGGTTTTTTTTTTTTTTTTTCGTTCAATTATATTCCATCTAACTTATTGATATTAAGATATGTGTATTTGGTTCGATTTAATTGATTATTTATATTGAAATGAAATTTTTCTTTTTTCAAACTAATTTTCGACTCATTCGAAAGATAATTTCTTATAAATAATTTAAGAATCAATAAATTCAACAAATTAAACCTAGTGTCAATAGTTGTAAATATTAAAAGGTTATTGTCATTTTTTAAATCTAATTCTCACCTTAGCTCCCTCCATTGAATATAATCTTAATAGAAATCTCATCATGTAAGAAGAAGGAAAAATTGAAAAGATTATTCAGAATATCACTCTTGATCATAAGGGGTACAATTCTTTTGTTTTATGATATTATAAAAATTCAACCAACCCTAAAAGAGCATACATAAAGTATTTCAATACTTAACGAAATAATAAAAATTTACGTAATTAACCGCGATAAAATAAAAAGTTTATTAACACTGTAGGCAACATCTTAAGTCATTGTTTGGTACACATTATTTTTTTCTTTCTCATTCTTCTACTTATTTTTGACCACACATTCTTCAATAAAATAATATTTTTCATCACATCAATAATTTTTCATTCTTTTTCAATTACACATTCTCTATAAATCTACTATTCTAAAATATATTTTTCCAAAATAATGTAACTCAAACACACCCTAAGATATAATCGTAGAGACATTGCTCCATCCATCAGCACATCCCAAAACATCCTATCCCAGGCGTCAGTTGAACCCTAATTTGATTGGTAAAACTGAAAAATCATTGGAACTGATTTAATTCCATAGATGCATGAAGCCCATTAATAATTACAATAAAAAAAAGCTGAGTTCCTAGAGGTCAGTCAAAAGTTCGTAGCGTTGATGAAAAATTTGAGATTGTAGAATGGTCCACAAGAGAGAAAGACCACCTACCCTACCCCTACCCCCACCCCCACCCGTATTATCTTTATTACTTTATAGGTCTCTGTGACTGCTTAACCGACTGCTATCTACAAGTTTCAATGAGCTTGTAATTGACACAACACTCTGCACCTCTATGAAATCCTACCATTTCTCTTTTACTATAATTGTATGTATCTTTCTGAGTGTGTATAATATACGTATATATAAACAAATATACAAGATATATACATGGACTAGAGGTAGGTAAGGTCTCATTTTCAAAAATAGAATCCAAACGATCAAAAATTACCTTTTTTTTTTTGTGTTCATTCTCCGTAAATGAGAGAGAGAGAAAAAATAAGTTGGGTTCGAATTAGACCAAACTTGTCAAATCGATTCAAAATTGTTCTAATTCGTTCAGTCACCACTTTTGTTACCATTTCTAAATGGGACACCCATGCTGGGTTTTGTTTAGTCTGCAATTCATGGCATTTTACCTTAATAAAAATTTCCTTTGCGTTCGTAAAGAATTCCAAGCAAGAAAATTCCATATATATATATATATATATATAAAATGAAGTGTGCATATATTATATAATGGAGGATGGACCACATTCCTTTCAAGAGACAAAAAATAAAGTTGTATCGATTCAAAGGTCCACACACGTGATTTGTGCATGACTACATCACCACCAGTCCACGTTATAATAAGAAGAGATTCTATATCCCGCACCTAGTCCTAGTGCCTAAGTGGACTAATTTAACACGTGCTATTGCTTTAGAATCAAAGATTGATAGATGATTCACATTGGGACACACTTTCAGTTTAATAGTAGACTTACGAGTGACCTTTAAACTCGGACAAATATATTGTTAGTGTATCAATAATAAGCATGCATGCCTCTATATCTTGGTAGACCATATAATGGATGGTGTAAGCAATCTCCCTAACCCTACCTAAATGCCCTATTGCGCGACCTTGTTGTAGCCCACCTCTTGGCGTGTTTGCCTTTTGTTGATTTGGCATAAAAATTGGGGTCGATTTTGATAGAATATTGTAAATTTTGATTGGTTTAAAGTTGATATGAGTCATGACTAAGTTATTGTCGATTTAGACTAGTTTGGGAACAAGAAGACTACCTTCCTAGTGCATCTTTTAGGTCTGATACCATTTGACACAAACGGTTCGTGCGTCATCCGAAGTTCCCACGACATGTTGCAATCATCCTTAGTCAGCCTTCCACCCACATTACCAACAAGCTCAATGTAGATGAACGCACAATACTTTTAAGTAGGACCCAACAACAATACGTACATATAATGATATCATTAGTCGATATTTAATAGTATAGTCTTGTCGGTCCACATGAGTGGGAGAGTTTGCTAGGTTTATGACTCATTGCGTACATGCATGCTATCCAGAGATTCGGAAAAAAAAATACTTTTAAAAAAGATCAAACATATTAATAATAAGAAAATTAAAATATTTTATATGTAAATCTCTATAACCAAATTAAGATATTTTAAATGTAAATTTCTAAAACCAAAAGTAATTTCACTTTGCAGGTGGTATAAATTCCATTTCGAAATTTTTTCTCAAAAAGGGTAGATGTTGTGTTTGGGTGTTTGGCCTTTTGGCAGTGTGTTGAGAAAATTGGAAAAAGAAGATGCTGGTCCCATTTTTGGAGGGAGAGATTGGTGGAGGGCTTTAATAAGGGGTAGATTTAATTAAAATTAGATAGAAATATTGGACCACTTCATCTCTACCCTACACAAAATTTAGCATCTAATTCCAATCTCTCTTTCACATACACATTCTCTTCTACCCAAAGCTCTGTGCTGAAAGCAAATTTGATCAGAATATCAGCCCCACACTAGTTTTACACAGGCCATCTGAAAAAGCCTGCAAAAACTAGAGTTTTAACTCCAGTTCTAGGGATTCTCAACCTACATCATTTATTTTGTATCTATCTATAAGTATATGTTTGTTCCTTCAATGATTTAAAACCAACCCATATTTTAAGTTTTAAAATTCTTGGATGGTTCTAAGTATTATTAAAATTATTTCTTCATTGGTGGGAGCACGTAATTATTGAGCAGATTTTTTACGAAGTTTATTTTTTATGTATTTACAATGACTCATATGAACAAGAGAGAGAGAGCCAAAGATCAAATCAAATGATCAAATTATGGGTCATCGTCAACCTCTATTTCTGTATCTTCCTTCCTAGGTTGGCTTCATGGTTGGGTTATTAAGGGCACAAGTGTAAGAAAGAAAGAAAGAAAGAAAGAAACAAAAGCAAGCCTAGCATGTTTCCCTAACCTTATAAAGTTTACTTATAAGTAATTTTGAAAATAATTTTTTTAGTAGATGAAGCTTAAGCAACGAAATCGGGACTTTTAAGTAAGAAGGTCCCGTTGGAGATGGGAACTAAATGTCTCAATTAGATCGACACCTTTACAACATCTTCATAATCCTACCCATTCAACATTTTGTTAATAATATTGAAAAGAAATACATCAAATTGAAAACACGTGAAAGGTCAAACATCATCGAGTAGGAGAGGTCATACTAAGAAATTGTTACTAAAAAAAAAAAATACTTTAAATTAAAGTTAATTAACCCCCCACTCAGCCATCCACCCTCCCTCGCAAACCCCACCTCAACCTCTACATATGGTTAACATAAACAACTCAACTTAGTCCACTCTTTCATATTCATCTCTCTTTCTCTCTCTCATAGAACACACGTACGGACAGTTTTTTGTTTGATAGATTGAACTTTGGCTAAGAACGTTGTTTCTTCTGATTTATGGGGTGGGTCTTTCTTGATTTTCAGTAATAGAATCAAGAAAATCCAGATAAGGAAGAAGGAACAAAAACCAGGAGATTTAAGGTCTATACGTATGGCGGATCAAAGTGGTGAAGAGAAAACAAGGGAAATGGTTACATCTACTGGATACTGTTATTCTAATCTTGGTTATTTAGCTGGAAATTCAAATACTCAGACTCATCTGGTTAGCCAGTTGCAACAATTTGAGCATAATTCTGAGATCTACAACTTGACTGCTGGCATGGAAATGATAGGGTTTCCATCAAAGAATCTGCATCAACAAAATGAAAACACCTCAGTTTTGTGGAAGGAGTTCTTCAACAAGCCCGGGGTCAGTGGTGTGTCATCACCCAAACCCACATCAACAAGTGAATTCTATAGCCATGATTTAACAGGTATATCTGATACGACAAATGAGAACTTGTTGGATTCTTCATCAGCCTGGAATAATCAGAACAGATTGATGGTGGATGATCCATCTTCGAGGTGTATTTTTCCTGGTGAAGGAAATGAAAGGCGCCTTTCACTCTCTTTGAGTTCATCAAATCCTGGGAGTACTGGGATTCACCAGTCTTTTGATGTTGGACATCAAGATGATTTAAGGTTTGGTCCATCAAGTTCTAGGTCTGTGAATATTCAACAACACTTTCATTTAAGGAACTCAAATTACTTGGCTCCTGCTCAAGATCTTCTTAATGAGTTCTGTAATCTTGGTACAAAACACACTGTGAATACATCAAAGCAAAAGATTCGGAAGAACAATGTATTGGATGATGAGAATATCATAAAAAAGCAATCTTTGTACTCCCTTGAACTTCTCGAGTTGCAGAAAAGAAAAACCAAGTTGCTTCAACTCCTAGAAGAGGTAAATTTCTTTACTTAATCCATACTATCTTCTTCAGTTAAAAACCATATGAACGGAAAATAATAGAGACACAGTACCAAATATGAATTATAAAAGCTTTATTTTACAATTCTAACTGTCAAGGGTTGTTAATTCACCTAGTTTCTCAGGCTCATCCATTAATGCTCACATGGCGACAATCCAGCAGTTCCATTTAATTTGAAACCCTCTTTTCTTAAAAAAAATATATACTTGCTTGATTTTATACATATTTAATGCTATAATTTACAATCTTGTATCACTTATTTTTTTTTATTTTTTTTTCACTGTTGTATTCATGGTATGTGTAGGTGGATAGAAGGTACGGACACTACTGTGACCAGATGAAGGCTGTGGTATCATCATTTGAAGCAGTTGCTGGAAATGGGGCTGCAACAGTGTATTCTTCCCTAGCTTCAAAGGCCATGTCAAGGCATTTTAGGTGTCTAAGAGATGGAGTTTTTGGACAGATTAAGGCCACCATGAAAGTAATGGGTGAAAAGGACACTGCTACGCCGGGCACAACGAGAGGGGAGACACCAAGACTTAGACTTCTTGATCAAACTTTAAGGCAACAAAGGGCATTCCAGCAAATGAACATGATGGAAAGCCATCCATGGAGACCTCAACGAGGATTGCCCGAAAGATCGGTTTCTGTTCTTCGTGCTTGGCTTTTCGAGCACTTCCTCCACCCGTAAATTCCTTACCTCTACCTTCAATTCTTGGGTAGTTCCTATCTAATATGGCCAAACAAGCACGAAGTCTTAACATTGAACATATTTGGGTTTCGTACGAACTAAATTTCTTGAAAGAACCAATTTATTCTCCAAGCAAAAAAGAAACTTCCCACATTCTGTTCTATGTACTAAGGTTTATGCATGTTTGTCTCAATAACTAGTATGTAGAACAAGCCAATGTTTGTTAGTTTCTCCCCACCACTATTAAGATTCCAATGTCCAATGCCTACAACAGTATATTTTTCATTTTTTTTTCTTGGCACGTTTTGTTATATTTGTGTGGATTTGATTCTGCTACAACTTCCATAGGTCCCATCTCATTCCCTGTACTCTCCGTCATCCATTTAATTAAAAAAATTTTCTCATTATGATCACAAGAAGTAAAAAGTACGTATGAATTTTAATGCAACCTGCAGGTATCCAAGTGTCGTAGATAAACACATTTTAGCCCGCCAAACAGGTCTCTCAAGAAGCCAGGCAAGTCCCTATCTTCCAAACATTATTTAAATCAATACCCATGAATTATTTTATGTAATCAAGAACATATCTTCTTAAAAAAACATTTATGGCATTAAAATATTGATTTATTGTATTGTTTTCTTGTCAAGTAAGATAAATGACTTTTTTTAATTTGTTGTGCAGGTGTCTAATTGGTTCATCAATGCTAGGGTGAGGCTATGGAAACCAATGGTGGAACAAATGTATTTAGAAGAACTAAATGAAAAGGAGGGCTTGAATGATGATTCTATAACCAATCTTGATGATAACGGTGATCAACTGAATTTCTTGCGAAACGTAGACGAAAAGCCGAACCACGATCAACTTGAGAGAATCGATTCCGAATATCTCTCTTCAGTTGTCAACAATCCAGAGAAAAATGATGGCAAAAAGAGTCAAAATGATCAGCACCAGCACCATAGTTTTGGTAGGGTGGTGGACTCATCATTTGGTGCTATGAAATTGGATTTCTCTTACAATCATCATTCAGCAGGTGGGGCCAGCGCGGCTCACAATTACGTCGGCAGCAGTAGCGGCAGTGGCCGTGGCGGTGGTGTGTCGTTGACATTGGGATTACACCATGCAAGTGGTGTTGGGGTGAGCTTAGCATTTTCTCCAGCCTCCCAAAACTCACTTTTCTACCCTAGAGATCACATTGAAGATTGTCAAACAGTACAATACTCACTCTTGGATAGTGAAAGCCAGAATCTGCCATACAGAAATTTGATGGATGCACAGCTGCTGCATGATTTAGCTGGATAGTCCCCGATTCTGACGACCTATATTGTGCTGTGTTGAAGAGATATCTATCTAATTCGACTAGAATCAAAAGACTACTGAAACTACTCTATGATTTGGCTGGATAGTCAATCCATTAAGGAACAAGAAGATTTTATGTGGGGTATTCATAAAATACTGGATTAGGGTAATTTATCCACAGATTGGATTAGATATACAATCAAAGTAATTTGCTTTAATGGCTGGTAGCTAGTTTTTGGATTGTTTTTTGTTTCTTAATTAATTAGAACAATCTTATTTCAAGGGGGGGGGGATATATATTATGTCATTGGCTCAATCTCTTGTTTTGCTTCACAAATTTCTTATATGTATGGAAACTGTTTCATTCTGTTAGAAAATATGGTAAGACTTATTATTTATGCATGTTTTGGATTTTGAACCACTTAATCTCACAGTCTAAACTATTCGAGATGTGCGACATTTATATAATTAATTTTAATTTTAAATGTGCCCCTCGCGTGTATATCATATTTATATGTATACAATTTTAATAAATCGCAATATTCTTGTTTGATAGCCATTATTCTGAGAAAATTGAGTTTTAAATATTGATTTTTTAGAGATGTGCGGTTAAAAAGTAGGAAAAGAATTAAATCGTTTTGAAATAATTGTTGTCAAACAGGGGCTGATATTTGTGCGTGCCGTTATACCATGTTGAACCATCTATTTAATAACTTAAATTTTTATATTATGGTGGTTCATTGGATTCATAATGAATAGTGTAGCATATTGTTTCACTTGGTTATTTTGGATAAACTAATTTAGTATTTGTAGAGGTATATCAGTATTTTTCATATTTTGTTGTGATAAATTTGATAAGTAGACAATTTCAAAAACTTAATCAAACAGGAATATTTGTGTGAAATTCGGCTTTATATATTTTTTAGAAAAATAATGCATCATAAATTCACAATTTACAGGAGAGAAAATTAGGGTTTAGCTAAGTCTTAAAATAAAGAAAGATACTTTCGAAAATGTAAAAAAATACTTAAAAAGTTTAACAAAATTTGCCTTTGAACTAAATTCTTAAAAATTGCAACTTTCAATGAAGCCAAACATGTCTAGAACAGAAAGTTACTTAAAAGTAACTTTTAAACTTTAAACATTTTTGGCTAAACTTAGAAGTTAAAAGTATAAAAAATGTTTCACCAGTTTTGTTCAATTAGAATATTAAGTTTCCCATGGTTTTTAAGAAAAAAAAAATAGTTTTTACTTCTGCGGGGTTTTTTTATAACTCGCGAAAAACTAAAAACGAGAAAAATATTTTATAATAACAATAAAAATCTATTAGGGGGACCAAGAGACTATGTCTTCATTTGATAGCACAAGCTAACTGATAATAGTATTTGTGGTNGGATAGTCGGTGAAGAGAGTAAAAATCGGATAAAAAGAGGTCGTGTGAAAAAGAGTGTGCCGGCACGGGGAGCTGCTCATCTCCCGTGCCGGCACGGGGAGATGTGATTCTCCCCGTGCCTGCACGGGGAGACGCATCTCTCCGTGCGAATCTCCCTGCACGGGGAGATCATTGCTCCCCGTGCGCGCAGGGGGGATTTTTTTTTTTTTTTTTTGGTTTCTCATAAAGACAATTTAAATTTAGGTGCAAAGTCGGTTAGATTTTCGATTTGAGATTAAGACTCTTCATATACAAATTACAAAAAATCATTTCATAATTGTGGTCCTTCAATAAAGATAAATCTTTCATGCCCCAAAGAATTGCTTGCTTTTTCACTAGTCAACAATGGAATTGTTTTTGCTACCACTTTCCACAATATAAAGGTTCCTCCATTAACTTTTGGGAATGAAGCATAAACATTAATGATGCAAAATTTCGTGTGGCTCATTGAACATCGATAAATATTGGCCAAGCCATGCACTTAGTCGAACACTATATTTGAGTTCAAGTCTCGTCATCACTATTTATAGATTAACTTTTTAACTAATCAAATTTTAATTTTAATCACATATTTCCTTACTTTTATCAAAAGTTTTGCGACACTGACCAGAAATTGTACAAAAAGAAAGAATACTAACTTTATGTGTAGGGTAGTGTCTATGCTAAAAAAAAAAAAAAAAACTTGAACTTTTTCAATGGCATAAGATAATTACCATTTGGATTAATTGAATGAAATGAAGTAAATAATATATAAATTGGGTGAAAGGTAATATTGAAACTACACAAAGAAATAAGAGTGCTCACAGTCATTATCTGTCCATATTTAATGCTATTTTTGTTGTTTTCCCTACATTTATTTGGTCTAATAGTACTGTTGAAGGATTGCATATAACATTCTATGAATAGCAATATTCAATAAAAGTGCTCCTATGATTTCAAACGATCAGAAAAATATTCTGGTGAACATTATGGAATTGCTGTTTCGGAGAATATTATGAAATTACTTCCACATATATGTAGCATCCCCTCAAATTGAAGGCTCAAGGTAGGGGTTAACAAAACAACTTTCAATTCGTCAAACGGAATTGGAATTGCAATTTTGTAATTGTTGCTTTGGGCTACGGCATTTGGGTTTCGAACGTTTATGTTGGAAATGGTCTCCTAAGCATCATAAGATGTATCACACTATAATAGATGGTATAATCAATTTTCTAACCAATCATTATGTCTAACCACCTATTGTAATGTGTCGTGTCATTCAGGTGCTTAGCATATACTAAACACTAGTGCTTTGGAGATCATACATGAATAAATTTACTTCTAGTTGGCTTCTATAGAGTTTTATCCATTGAATTAAATTACAAGCTTATATTTTGTGGTTGATACAATATATTAGTATTGTTATGTTTATGTTCAATAGGTTTCAATTTAAGCCTTTGGGAGCGATTTTCTTTAGATTTTAAGCAAAATTAGAATGTTATACACAGTAAGTGAGTCCTGCTCTAGCCGCAATGGTTGGCACACAAAAAAGTAGCCATCTTATTTTTAATTTAAAATCACATAATAGCCCTATTGAAGAGGATTGAATGCAAAAATAAAGGGGCCCATAGGTCTTTCTTTGTTCCACTCACTTTAATTATTTGGTAAGGAAGTAGTGCTGCTTCAGCAGGACCTACATGACTGTATAACATTCTAAAATTTGAAGAGAATCGCTCCTAAACAAGTGCTAAATGTTATAGTGAAATTTCAAACCACTATATTTATTTTTTATTTGTTTGGAAGATGTTATTTTTATGTCGATAAAATTGTGGTTTGAAACCAAATCAAACTGTTCTTCAACGGTTTTGATTGATTTGGTTTGTTTAAAAAATAAAATAGATTGATTTGATTTGAGAATAGTTTAAAATCAGTCAAAATTGAACCGTATTCACTCCTGCGTGAAAGGGTACTTCACTTCATTGTTTACAGTGATTAGAGACTAATCCAATTAAATGAAGTGAAGTTGATACGAAGAAAGGCTACTAGATTTTGTTACAGTATTCATATTTACTCGTTGAATTGGCACTCCATTTAAATGGTGTAGAAACAATTTGGCCTATTAGAAAACCCTTGCACTAATGGATGCTAAGACCATTGAAGTGAAACAACTTGACATGGTATAACACTGAAGCAAAAACATCGACAAGGCCTTTTTCGAAAAATATATTTATTATCTAAGTTATTTATGATGGGATTAAACCAATTTTCCTGTGTAATAGGTTTATTTTCCTTGTGGTCAAATTGCAAGGAAAGCTCCGATTGTGTTAACTGGCAAATATTTTAGTGTTCTTAAGTAGCATTCTTACGAGTCTGGCATATCTTGTTACCAAATGTCTGTTGTGCCTCCTCTGTGAGAATTCAGCAAAAATCGCGAACCACCAGGCACCAGGTAATTTACATTACGAAGTCCCAAGCTTTTTATTGATTCAGCTGATGCCTGGCAATTAGATTAGGATTGACAGTTTTGTTACACATTCTATTGCTAATGGACACACTATGATATTATGTCTCTTTTTGTATTTTTTGTTTCGCAAGTTCGTATACAATCCCCACTTAAATTCGGTGCTAAAAGTTTTATTTGGACGAATAAATGTCGGAGGGGCTCTAGAAACTCTTCCAGGTGCTGTAACTCTGATTGCAAATGCAAAAGGACCAACAAATGATGTTCAACTAGCTATGCTGAATAGCGATTTTCTCTCTACAGTTAAGTCTGTTGGTAAGATTTTCAATTGCTAATCAAGAATCTGTTTAGTGCAGCATGCTATTGTGTAGTCTTACATTGAGTGAAACCGATGGCAATCTTGAGGTAATGATATACATTTCATATGATTATTTGTTTTTGACAAGGTACTCGTGTAAGCGATTAAACCATTCACATATAATTAAATTTATTAAGAAACATACTTGATCCAAAGCGATTAATTGGAAGATATAAATATGCAAATTGGAAACAAGATAAACAAAGAAAATGTTCTCTCTTTACCTCTCTATAATTGNGTACTCGTGTAAGCGATTAAACCATTCACATATAATTAAATTTATTAAGAAACATACTTGATCCAAAGCGATTAATTGGAAGATATAAATATGCAAATTGGAAACAAGATAAACAAAGAAAATGTTCTCTCTTTACCTCTCTATAATTGAATGTTATTAATTGATGTGATGAATTCACGTTCATAGGCAGAGAGAGACAATTCTTCATGGGCCTTAAAACTACCCACTTTCTATCGAAGTGTAAGTTAGGAAACTGTCAATAATATTACATAGGCCACATTAATTGGTCTTACAACTTGTTCATATATTATCTGCTTGATTTAGTTTCAAACCCAGAATCGTTATATATATATGTACGGGGTTGGCTACTGTACTCTTAGGAGTGTGTCATATACAATAAAACCAGTTAATGGTGGAAGGGATACTTTTAACATTGTCGATGTTATTAGCGAGCCAGAAAGTAGGACTTACATCATACTTTTCCTTCTCTTTACATATGCAAAGCCAGCTCTGCCATAATTCGTCAACAAGATCTAATGCTGCTAGTGCGGTTGAAACTTGAAATTGAAAATGTTAACAAATATGAGACTATCAATCAAAAGAAAGAGGTTCATCCAATTCTTGTATCGATTCTTGATCCATAGTTTGCTCTCCCTGTAAGGAAAATATTAGAGAACAAACTGTAGAAATTTGTGGTCACCTAAAGAGCCA
Organism: Fraxinus sp. 1973-6204; assembly: GCA_903798365.1. Lineage (NCBI taxonomy): Eukaryota > Viridiplantae > Streptophyta > Magnoliopsida > Lamiales > Oleaceae > Fraxinus > Fraxinus sp. 1973-6204. The sequence continues at coordinate 16,102 of CAIGRR010526758.1, forward strand.
GGTGGAGGTGATGGTGGTGGTGCCAACAGAGCTGGAACAGAGTGATGGGGAAAATGAAGATGATTGTATCAAGCGGCTGAAGAGATTTGCAGAGAAGTGCCTTGGATTCAGGTACTTCTCTATGGATAACTTGTGGCGATTCTAAACAAATTTTCCAGAGAATGCAAGAGGGTCTAAATATTATTAAATTCGTCTTGGCTTCAAAGTTTGAAATTAACTTTTGGATTCCTTCATCTTAATGTTTTAAATGATTTATACAAATCAATTTCAAATCTTTAAAGCAATGTCACTGATAATTGCTGGAAGGCATTGCTGACGGACTAAGCGAAGATTATAAGGAAGAAAGAAAACTGATCTTGTCGTTCTTTATAGGTTCTGAGTTATCTCATGTACAGTGTTTCCATTGTTTAGTCTGCGACTGCACTTCTTGTATGCATATTCAGTGACTTCATATTTCCGTTACACAATCTAAATATTAATACCCTCCTTCAAAGATGTGAAATAAGATTTTGGGTTAAATATCCCAACTGTCACTAAATTTTTTTCCATATGTTCTGTCAATTCTCAATGTACTTGCAAATTTTGCAATGTTCTAACAAGCGTAAAGCGTAGCGTAGCGTCGAGGCCGAGAATCAAGAATTACAAGATTAAGCGTGTCAATGCGAAGAATAAGCGTCATAATGCGTTTCGTATTTTTAATATTATTTTAATTATTTTTAAGACATTAAATATATTTTTATATAAAAAAAAATAAAAAATTTATGGGGA
>CAIGRR010526895.1:0-13532 GCA_903798365.1 Fraxinus sp. 1973-6204
TTGGTCAAAGCCCAGATTTTTAACAGTGCCCAATTCTTCAACTATGCCTGTGAAAAGGCATTTTACTGCGGTGCCGCAGAAATTGTGGTGGGGGGGGTTGGGCGGTTTAATGAAGAGAGAAGAGACTGGGGGTGGTTTCAGAAGAAACTGCAAAGTGAGTTTACAGTGGCGTCGAGGTAGTGAGACGGGTAAAAGATTGAAATTTGATAGTGTTTTAGTGGTTGGCGAGGAGGAGCTTTGAAGTTCAGATGGTTTAGAGAGGGACCAGAGACGGGAGGAGATTGCTGCCATTTTTCTGTATAGAGAATTAGGTAATGTCCTTGACAAAAGGCTATTAACCAAATGAAACGAGTGAATTTCACCTTTAGTCCTCGAAGTTCGTGAAGAATTATAAGTTGACCATTGCAGTATTTTCTGAATCATTTAATCACTAACAGTTTTACCATTAGGGTGCATTTGATTGCAAGTACGGAAATTGAATAGAAAGAAAATATTTACTAGCTAATTCAATTGTCCAGAAATTATTTGCATGGAAATTGTTAATTACATGCGTTTGATTGACCTAATTTTCAACCTAGAAAATGTTGCAATTTTCCATTTTTTGGTGTTTGATAACCATTATTTTCCATGAAAATAGTCATTTCTTCCAACTTCCAACTTTAGTTATTTGACAACCACTAGTTTCCATGGAAATTGTCACTTTTTCCATGAAATTAGTCAATCAATTTTTAGAAATATTAAACAATGGCGTCTTCACCATTAAATAATATTGCAAGCACACAAGTTAAATGTTTCGTTGGCCACAGAACTTTATACCATGTCATGACTTACTCACTGAACTTCATCAATTGTTTCGTTGGCCACTAAACTTTGCTCCGTGCATCTTCATCACTCACCCAATCACAATCGTTAATAAACATGCTTATGTGGACGACAAAAAGCCTAACTAGCCGGTAAAATCCTTCCAAGTGGTGAATCAAGTGCCAATGCAGCTTCTACGTCAGCAAAATTGCATCCAAACAAGTTTAACCACACACGACTTTACCTTCGTTATACACGACTTAACATTTAAGTGGCCTCCAACTTATCCCAATCATGTAAATGAGATGTATATTCTTTCCCAACCCAAATCGCAAAGAACCCCATGTATCATCACAAATCATTTGATCCCCAACTTCACTTCAAGAACCCCTAATACCTTTGAAATCGATGATTCATGAATGATGTGAAAAAACATTCGACCATTGCTCTCAGTTACTATGCCCAACTTCACTCAAGAACCCTAACCTCAAAAAATCGAGTTGCAAAGTATTTGAAAAAACATTATGTCATTGTGCTACATTCTCAAAGATGTGCACGTCGAAGTTTCAGATGAAGGGAGTTTTGCAATATCGGTGGTCTAAATATATAATTTACCTTTCAATTTGTTACAAATTCATATATCATTGAATTATTAGTCAAGTAATTCAAAGCATTAAATTTATAAGTAAAATCAACATGTATAGAGCATGTTTGAGCCCCATTTTTTTTTGGAAATAATGTGATGCTACCAAAAATTCGTACCCAAGCAAACCCGACCCGAAGTGAAGAACTCCGAGTGACTCGATCTTCAATACCTGAAACAAAGGCGTCGAGGTGTGTTCTCGTCGCTCATCCGATGCTTAAGTCAGACAAGTACTCAAGAGAAACTTATACTGAATGCTTATGAAAGAACATAGTTGAATGATGAGGCTATGTTAGGTATTTATAGATGTTGGTGGTGGAGTCCTAAAAGGATTGAATTTTCGTTGAATGTGTTCTTGTTGTGCTAGGATTGTGTTATTTAAGTTAAGGTGAAACTTAAAGCAACTGGAGAGTTAGTGTTAGAATTGAACTAGGGTTTTAAGAGCACATGTGACGAGGGAGAGGGCACCTAAGTTAGGGGATGAGGCTGTGTCAACTGATGAGGTCGGGACATTTGGGCCGATCATCATGGGCCCGACCTAGATTATGGCCCGATCTAATCAGTGGGCTGAAGGGTCCTTTTAAGGTGGGCCAAGGTCGAGCTCGGGTTCGGTAACATTACAGGCCCCCGTGCATCTAGGCCGCAGCTGAAAGTTAATTTATCGAGCTGCTTGTCAAGATGCATCGAGGTGAGATGGGCCGGGTCGAACTTAATGGTCCATTACGCGTGACAGATGTGGTGCCACGTAGCGATCCAGTGTTGGCTCAAAAGGGGTAAACTGGATGGTAGACATGTGTCCCGATCCAAAGGCCAGGATCCAAGTGACCTTTGACCTTCCATTGCCTATTTTTCATCGCTCATTTTCACTTTTTCACTCTCAACTCTCAGTGAAAGCAGATCGAGTTCAGGTCTCATGGGGTCCTGTGAGCAACGTCCTTGAAAGGTAAGTGTTCAACCTCCTAAGTTTGCTTTATTTATGATGTCTAGTAGTAGCGGTGAGAGTTCGAACTGTAGCAGTCAATCGTCTAGGAGCTCGAATAGTAAACCTCCGACCCAGAGGGCACGTCGATCATTCCTATGGCCATGTCCATTGACTCGCGGCCACAGGTCGAGGCTATATTGACGTACCCTAGAATAGCGACCAAATACATGGAACATATAGTTGTTAAAGTGGCAAGGAAGTTTAGGGTTATGCCCCTGTACGATGTCAGAATACCTGAATCTCATTAGACGATCTTAGATGCTCGAGAAGAGGAGTTTAAGGCCGGGCTCAGGTGACCATTCACCATTTTTTTGTTGATTTCCTGACGTCATTTTTTATATGCCCGAGTCAGTTAGCCCCGAATGGTTGGAGGCTTCTTGTATATTTTTTTATTTTATGTAGATGTCTCGAGGTTGAGCCTAGGATTGACCTACTAAGGATGGTTTTTGACCAAAAGTACTCATCGGGTTACAACTGTTTTGTCTACCTGTCCACGAAATGGGGCTTTAGGACACCGAAACCCTGAGCTCTCTTCGTGGCTGGAAAAAGCCGGGTCTATTTCGAGGTGTTGGAGAGGGATAGGCTGAGGTTAGTGAATCATGACCCTCTACAGCCAGGTGGATTTTCTGCTCGAGGATGACACCCTCGATCTTGCGAACATGAGGAAAATTGAGGATACGAGCCTGAACTTTAGTTGTTTTGGGTTAACCATCTCGAACTAACGTCGAGCTGATGTGTTGTGTATTTTTCTTTTTCAGAGTTGGAAATGTCGTTCGATCCATCGAGGCTTCTCGCTAACGTTCACCATAAGGCCAAGGGTCCAAAGCCCCAAGTACCAACCTCATCCAAAGGAAAAAAATGAGCACGAGAATCGAACCCGAACAGGGTGCCCAGTGGGGCCAGGCAATCATCAAAGAGTCCGGCCACCATACCCCAACCGTCTCCTTAGCCACATTCTTCTACCCCTTGAACTGTGCCCGATCTGCCCTGATCCCGAGTTTAGTGAATAAGTACAAGGATGAGGTCGACCTCGTGAATGAGTCAGGGCACTCGAACTCATCACTTTGAAGGTTCGGGATACTTCTCGAATTGATACTCAACTTTGGTTATTTTTGCTCGATATTAACATTTTTTTGCAGGCTTTAAGTATGGCTAAAGGGTTATCCCTGAAAAGCCTTGGGGCCTAGAGCAAGTTGGTGGAGCTCGAGGCATTGAATGAAGAAAAGGAAAAGAGGATTCGTGAGCTTGAGGTCAAGCATGATCTGGTACGGATCGAGATACGGAAGGCTCAGGATCAAATTAGGGAGGCGAAAGATTAGGTTAAGGAGGCCAAACTCGAGCTCGTTCAGATGAAAAAAGAAATATAAGGAGGACTTGGTCACGACCCGAACTCAGGCTGTTAATGATTTCAAGAATTTCGATGAGTTCAGGATAGCCTTGGGGCAATATGGCTCAGGGTCGTATCATTTTACTTTGAAGCTTGCCCGATCCTTTTTGAGGTCCAAACTCCCTGAAGACTCAAGGCCAACATCGACGACCTGAAGAAGATGAACGAGCTTGCCAATGAGGTCGAGTTATCAGAATCGGAGGCGGAGGACGATGCAGATGAGAAGGTTGAGACTTCCCATGATGAAGATCCCCTTCTCCAACCGACCTAGATTAGGCCTTCACTCGTTTTTATTTTTGACGAATTGCAATCGATCTCGATATTATTTTTGATGAATTGTAACAAACTTTATAGCCCGAACTGGGTTTTGATGAAATTGATGTTTTTGTTATTTCGTACATGTTTTTACTAAGAATAGCTCGAGGTTGTTTACCTGGTGTACATGTATGTATGTAGTTTGTGTGTTGTTTGGTACTATGAGCTCAAGCGCATTACTTGGCTGCTTTTTGGCCATGTAGATCGAGTTATGTGTTCTTATGGGCTCTTGGTGTATAGCTTAGCTATTTTTGGCCAAGTAGCTCGAGCCATGTGTTTCCATGAGCTCGAGGCGTGTTACTTGGCTGCCTTTTAGGCAAGTAGCTCGAGTCTTTTTTTATGAGCTCGAGCGTTTTACTTAGCTGATTTTTGGCCAAGTAGCTTGAGTATGTTGTTTTATTGAACTCGAGCGTGTTACTTGGGTACTTTTGACCAAGTAGCTCGAGTCGTGTGTTTGGATAAGCTCGAGCATGTTACTTGGCTACTTTTCGGCCAAGTGGCTCGAGTCATATGTTTCCATGAGCTCGAGACGTGTTACTGGCTGCTTTCCGACCAAGTGGCTCAAGTCGTGTGCTTCCATTAGCTCGAGACCTGTTACTTGGCTGCTTTTTGGTCAAGTAGCTCGAGTCATGTATTTCCATGAGCTCGAGACGTGTTACTTGGCTGCTTTTTAGCTAAGTAGCTCGAGTCATGTGTTTGGATGAGCTCGAGATGTGTTACTGGCTGCTTTTTTGCCAAGTAGCTCGAGTCATGTGTTTTGACGAGCTCGAGCGTGTTACTAGCTATTTTCCGGCCAGGTGGCTCGAGTCATGTGTTTCCATGAGCTCGAGACATGTTACTTGACTGCTTTTTGCCCAAGTAGCTCGAGTGATGTTCGAAAATCACTTCGAGTCGTGTAACTTGGACTTTTAACCAAGTAGCTCGAGTCTTGTTGTTTTTATGAGCTCGAGCATGTTACTTGGCTGCTTTTTGGCCAAGTAGCTCGAGCGATACATATCAGTAGGCTCAATATCGACCATAGTATGTTGATATCATGAATAATTTTTGAATTGTTACAGGTCGGGGTCGAGCCTAGGACTTGTGCCAGTTTCGATGTTATTGGGACAACTTGTTGCTGTAACATACTTAAGTGTATTGGAATAACGAACATTACACGGCATATAGGCCATATCTAGAAATCGAAAGTATTTGGGTACGCAGGCCTGAATATACATAAAAGAAAAAGAACTAACTGTAAAATAAAAACTTAAATAACTTAGCCCCCCTTTCCTACGAGCAACTATTTGTAATAAATTTTTAAGTCGTCTGCGTTCCAAGGCCTTGGGAGTGGTTTTCCCGAGGAGTCCCTCAAACTGTATGCTCCTTCCCTTACTTTTCGTATGACCTCATAAGGACCTTCACATGCGGGTCCTAACTTCCCTGGGGATGTCCAGCAGCAGCAACTCTTCCAACTCTAAATCTCCTTGTTTTTACCCTGGTGTTGAAGTGTTTGGCTGTTCTGTTTTGATAACTTGCAACCCTTATAGATGCTTGCTCCCTCACTTCTTCAAGTAGGTTGAGATGCTCAGTTGTTTGTCCTTCGATGTAGGGCTCAATCATCCTTTGTGTTGGAAGACCGACCTCAATCGGTACCGTGGCTTCCAGGCCAAAAGCCAACATGAAGGGGGTTTCTCCGGTTGCGATTTTGTGATAAGTCTTGTACGTCCACAGGGTGGCAGGTAGTTCTTCTGGCCAACTACCCTTGGCATATCTGATCCTTGTCCTGACATCTTGTAATATGATCCAGTTAGTTATCGCCAGGCCATTACTTTGAGGATGTGAGACTGATGTTAGGCAGTGGCTGATCCCGAGATTGTAGCAAAAGCTTTTAAACTGGGCATTATCAAATTGTCTCCCGTTATCTGTTATCAATACCTTAGGTATCCCGAACTTGTAAATAATAGACTTTCAAACGAATGATCTGATTTTCAGCTCGGAGATGGTTGCCAACGGCTCCGCCTCTACCCATTTGGCAAAGTATTCCACTGCTACGACAACAAATTTTAGCTGACCCCTTGCCAATGGAAAGGGCCCGAGGATGTCGACTCCTCATTGCTCAAAAAGCGCAGCACATGGGACGGATGTTAGCTCCTCGGAGTGAGAATGTATGATATTTCCAAACCTCTGGCACTTGTCACACCTCCCGATGTAGTCCGATGCATCTTTCTTCATGTTAGGCCAGTAGTACCCTTACCTTATGAGCTTGTAGACAAGAGCACGAGCTCCTTGATGATTTCCACATATGCCTTCATGAACCTCTACTAAGGCTTGGAGGGACTGGGAGGGCTTGAGATACCTTAAGTAGGGAAACGTAAGACTTTTGCAAAACAAAATTCCTCCGATAATACAATACCTCGATACTCTAGCCTTAATGCTTTTTACCTTCTGGGGGTCAGATGGTAAGTTTTCGCTATTTAAATACTCCATTATCAGGTCCATCCAAGAGGGCTCATGATCGATGTCCACGATACGCGGCTTTGGATTGATGCTGGGTTCTGTTACTATCTTCAAGTGTACCATTCTATCAAGTCTATCTATCCCCATGAACATGAGCCTAGATAGTGCATCGGCTTTCGAATTATCAACTCTTGCACTCTTCTTAATCTCACAGCTCTTAAACTTCCTTCGGAGGTCATGTACTTTCAAACAGTATAGGCTCATCTTTTCTCTCGAAGGTGCCCTCGGTCTGGCCTACCACAAGTTGAAAGTCACTGAACACATTGACTTCTCAATCCCAAGGTTGTGTGCCAGTTCTAATGCTAAAATGATGGCCTCATACTTCGCTTTGTTGTTGGTGGCTTCGAATTCAAACTTAAATGCACATTGGATTTCAGTTGTTCTTGTCGGGTAAGTGATGATAACTCTAGCACCCAACCCCGAACTATTCAATGCTCCATTAACATATATCTTCCAAATTTCTGAGGTCATGCTCGAGTCATTGTCCTGTGGCCCCCGAGTTCTAGGGGTCAGTTCTACAATAAAGTCAGTCAATGCCCGTGCTTTGATCGTGGGACGTGGTTTGAACTCTAATCGAACTTGTTCAGTACCGCAACTCGACCTGTTAGTTTCTGTATATCCTTTTTACACTTTGGTGGTTCCATTGAAATCAAGGCTTCTATCTTGTCAGGGTTGGCCTCTATTCCCCTATGGGTGATCATGAATCCCAAGAACTTGCCATATGCTACTCCAAATGCACACTTAGCGGGATTTAACTTTATTTTACCTTCATAGTGTAGCAAAGACCTCTTCTAGCTCAGTGACATAACAGTACACTTGCCTATTTTTAACAACCATGTCGTCAACGTAGGCCTCAATGTTCTTCCCTATCATGTTGGCAAAGACCTTATTGACAAGCCTTTGATATGTAGCTCCGGCATTTTTTAACCCGAATGGCATGACCCTGTAACAGTAGATGGCTGAGTCTGCCATAAATGAGGTATTTTCCTAATCTTCCTCCAATATTAGAATCTAGTGGTACCCAGAAAAGCATCCAAGAAGCTGTATAACTTGTGACCCGAGGTACTGTCCACAAGATTATCAATTCGGAGTAGGGGATAGCTGTCTTTAGGACATGCTTTGTTTAGATCCGTGAAGTCGATACAGACCCACCACTTTCTGTTAGCCTTCTTGACTAAGAAGACATTGGCGAGCCAGTCGGGGTATTGAACCTCCTGTATGAAGTTGGCCCTGATGAGTTTTGCAATTTCTTCTCGTATGACCTCCCTTCGTTCTGGTGCAAACTGTCTCCTTCTCTGCTTTACTGGTCTTGCACTGGGGTTTACGTTGAGTTTGTGTACTGCTATTGTGGTGTCTATTCCAGACATGTCCTCCACGCTCCAAGCAAATACATCAATGTTGCGGGCCAAACAGCCGATGAGTTCATCTTTGGTTGTACCGTCAAGACCTCGACCAATAGTAACTTTTCTGCCAGGCTCGACCTCGACCTCATCCATTTTTTAACTTGTGCGAACCTTCCCTGGTGGTCGAGCTCGAGCTCCACCTTTGATAATTGCATAACGTCTAACTTGATTTCCCTAACGCTGGTGACATAACACCGTCTAGCCAATGCTTTGCTTCCTCGAACTACTACAAACCTTAAACCCTAAACCCTAAACTAACAACACCCTCCGAAATGACAATACCTCATCCAGAACCCTAAAGAGGAGTTTTAAATGGTTTAAGCTGCTCCGTCGAAATACCCATCTTCCCAAAAGCCTCATGTAACAACATGTTTGCCGCACTGCCGTTGTCCACCAAGATCCTTTTCACAACAAAGTTAGCGATGATTGTTGATATAATCAGCGCATTGTCATATGGAAAAGATACGTCTTCCAAATCCTTTGCTCCGAAAGTTATGTCTTCCATACTGGTCATATCCACGTTCGAGATCAAGGGGTATTATCTTGCGTACTACTTACGCTCATTGCTAGTATCTCCTCCTGAGGCCGTTCCTCCAATAATGATGTTGATGGTACATGTGGTCGGTTGCTGACCCCTTTTGTCGCCAATAGGCCTCCCCTTATTTTGACTGTTCTGGGGATGCTTATCTCGACTTACATACGCACATAGAAAACCCCTCCTGATGAGGGACTCAATCTCCAGCTTCAGGGAAAAGCACCCTTCCGTCGCGTGGCCATGATCTCTATGGAAGTCACAATATTTACTCTTGTCGCGAGCTTCAGGAGGGGATTGTAGCTTGGGAGGCCACTTCAACTCTTTGAGGTCCTTAATCTCTATCAAAATATTCAATCTCATGTTGTTCAATCGGGTGAAGGATGTTAGGGGGGCTTCTTATCTTAACTGGCTTATAAAAAGATCCGAACGTTGGGAGGACTCATGGGGCCTCTTCAAATCGGGCTTCTTTGCTGGTGGGGCATCTCTCCTTGGAAACATCATTTCCTCCATGTTAATGTATTTTTCAGCCCTTGTGAGCAGGTCGATTATTGACTTGGAAGGAGTTTTTGATAGGGACATCTTAAACGCCTCACGCCTTACTGCATATGTAAGAGGGGAGACCGAGGTCGAGATATGCAGGTCTGGGATCAAAAGTATTTCCTTGTTGAACCTTGTCATGAAATTGCAAGGAGTTTCATTGGATCCTTGGTGCATCTGCATGAGTGATGCGGCCGTCTTCCTGATGCGCTTACTGCTTGCGAAAAAGACAGAGAACTTGTCATCCAAGTCCGAAATGAAGATATGGAGTTAGGCTCTAATGTGGAAAACCAATCTCTTGCGGCGTTAGTCAGTGTCTGGGGAACGCTTTGCACATTACAACGTCGGGTGCAACTTGTAACTTCATGATATCAGTGTATATATTGAGGTGATTGATGCGATCTATCGCCAGATAGGCTGAGTCCATTGCAACCGATCTCGAACCAAAAGGTGGCTGAGGAATGCCAAATGTTCCAGCGTCACCATGACTGGGGCTTGGAGCATGATCTTCGGCCGCATTACCACTTTGCGGGGATGGTATCGGGGGTGTATTTCTCTACAGTAGCTGAGTTAATGCGGCCACCTATTGACGAAGTTCTTCGAATGCGGCTGGTGTGACTGTTATGAATGGATGTTGTGGTTCTCCTGATGTAACCTCCTGAGGGGCTAGGAGGTCTGTAGCAGCGGGTTGGTTAGGAGCGGATGAGCTTGCCAGAAGATTTCCTAAACGTCTGTTAACCATGGCTCCTGGTAGCATTTCCCACAGATTGTGCCAATGATGCTACCAAAAATTCGTACCTGAGTAAACCTGACCCGAAGTGAAGAACTCTGGGTGATCCGATCTTCAATACCTGAAACAAAGGCGTCAAGATGTGTTCTCGTCGCCCCTCCGATACTTAAGTCAAACAAGTGCTCAAGAAAAACTTATATTGAATGCTTATAAAAGAACGTACCTGAATGATGAAGCTAAATTAGGTATTTATAGAGGTTGGTGGTGGAGTCCTAAAATGATTGAATTTCCCTTGAATGTGTTCTTGTTGTGCTAGGATTATGTTATTTAAGTTAAGGTGAAACTTAAGGTAACTGGGGAGTTAGTGTTTGAATTGAACTAGGGTTTTAGGGGCGCGTGTGATAAGGGAGAGGGCATGTGAGTTAAGGGATGAGGTTATGTCAACTGATGGGGCCCGACCTTGAAAGGGGCCCAACATAGTGGGATGAGGTCGGGCCATTTGGGTCGATCATCATGGGCTCGACCTAGATTATGGCCCGATCTAATCAGTGGGCTGAAGGGTCCTTTTTAGGTGGGCCAAGGTTGAGCTCGGGTTCGGTAACATCATAATCATTTTAGAATAGTATTTTGATGAAAATGTGTGGTTAAAAAATAAGGAAAAATTTTGGATTTGCTATACTATTATTTTATTGAAAAATGTGTGGTTAAAAGTAAAAGAGAGAAATATTTATTTTGGAAATAATAGGGACCAATCAAAGGCATAAATTTGAGAACTAGAATCTTGAAAATTAAATTAAATGATTATAATAAACTACATTGTTTACCCTAATAAAGAGTTTAGTTACTCAAACTAATGGAAGAAAAATAATAAAATATCACCGAATTTTGAAATAAGACAGAGAATGCGGATAATCTTGCACCAAAACTTTCTTCTCTTCCAACTCAAGCCTCAGATTATTATTCTTGAATCCTTAATCTCGATTTTCCTCTCCCTTTATTTTTCTCTAATTCTCAAATTGTCGATCCCCTTTTTTGACCTAGAAGAGGTCTTTCATCTCAGTTGATTTAGGAGTTTCCACCAAAAAAATAAAAAATAAAATAAAATTGAAAAAAATGTAACCTGACCAAATTGGATTGAACCGTGGGTCGATTGCGGTTAGCGAGCCACGGTCTACCCACGGCAAATAGGCATCTCCAGTGGCAATGCGTTGAACATGGTTTGCAAAACCTACTACTGGAACGTGACCCAATTTTCCCCCTTTTTCGTTCCTTCATCTTTCATTGCTTTCGTGTTGGTCCCTATATTCCTATTTTATTCCTCTTGCATCCTTCCATAAATGCAACATAGGTCCTTCACATTGAGATATTTAAAATTTGCCCCTCGTCATTCCAAAATCATAAAGTCTTGATCCGATGCAAGTTCCAAAAGTTTGTAATCTAGTCCCCAAAATTTTCAATTGTCGAATTTTCCTCCCGAAACTTATTAATCTCATCAAATTGCTCCAATATCTTTTCCAATTGATTGATTGCAATAAAAATTATGTTCAAGTGCCATGAATCAACCTCTAATTAAGTTCAAACCCACTAATTTTTGCACTAAGTGCATTTATGTCTGATCTTTCACCAACATATCAAATAATCGCACTTAATTAGGTGAAAATCCGCTCAAATAATCATAATTTACTAAGATTACAAGTGTGGATAAACATATAAAATATGAAAAATTCTTCTTGTACATAATTATTTATATAATGTTTTACATAATGATGAGTTGTCAAAATATAAATGGAGAAGTTATTTGATTGATAAGATTTTAATCCAATTAAATCTCTCCATATCATTTGTTGGTAAATTATTATATAAGTTATTACGTGCATGTAGCACAACCCATAAAATATAATTATTGGTGGCAATATATTTATCCTAAAGAATGAAAATGTTATCATCTTCTTTAATTATACACACCACCACCTCAACCGCCCAGCCCCTCCCTCATTCTCTCCATCACCAGAACCATCAATCACATTAAAAGCCCCAAATTATCTTCTTAAAAAAATAAGAAAGGAAAAACAAAATAACATTTATGAACTTCATCTTTTTAACACTCCAGCTGCCCCAGCCCCAATGCTCTCCTTCACCACCGCCACACCTATACTACTTTCTTAAAGAAAAAGAAATCCTAATAAAGTATCATAAGTTTTAGTAATTAAATTTTAAAATTTTATAAAATAGTTAAACAACGGCATGTAAAGAGTTAGATAATTTAGAACATAGTGTGTGATTTGTTACGACGTAACAAGGACCAAAATACCCCCAAGGCTTTGAGGAAAATCTATAAATAACATTCATTTGAAGAAAAACGCATGCAATTCAAATATCCCTTGCTCAAATAGATATTTCTCATCTTGTTCTAATTGAAGCATCAAGACTAGCGAATTTAGGAGGTGAAAACCATAGTTAGGTGAGAAGATTTGTTGATCATACTTACATTGATATTTGAGTGTAATTGTTTCATCAATAAAGACATTCGATTTAATTTATACTATCAACAAATTGGCACCGTCTATAGAAAATTTGCGAACAAAGTAAACCAATTTGAGTATCTAGAAGAAATGAATCTTGTGAAAGGAAGTCCAGAGAGAGTTATCACCAAAAACCATAATCAAAAGATATATAGCAGAGATGAACTCTTAAATAGTGACGATAATACAAAATGACAGCGGTAAGAAACACCTCTAGAACTACAACCAACGTTTCTTTGGCTCAGCACCGCCACTAGAGAAAAAAACGCTTCTATTGCCAAAATAATGCAAGAAATGTATTGGAAAGTCTAAAGATGCTAATGGCGAAAAATTTCATCACTACTCGTAAAAGCTAAAAATCTAGGAAGAGTTTGGCAAGATGATTCAGGAATAAATGGAAAAAAGCACACTGCCAATTCCTTCCACGGAAAGAGCAATATTTTACAGTTTTTAGAGACCAAAGATAATTTAGAAAAGAAAAGGAAGGAGTGGTATGAAGATAAAAATATAGTAGGAAGGTCTATGAATGAGTCGATTACTTTCAAGGAGATCAGAGAGCTAAAAATTATAATAATATCGCATTTTGTAGAGCCTAGGTATAGGGTCCACGCAATATCCTCAAGTTTTGCACCTTGTTACAAGACAAGAACATCCTAAATCCTAGGAGTCAGACGAAATTCTACAAGATTCATCTTTCAAGGGATCATATTATAGATGAATGTTATGAAGTATTGAGAATGATTAAGCTGCAAAGCCAACACGGAGGCTCACAGGGAACAAATGAAGGAAAAATACCTCCTTACCCATCAAGATGATGAGGTCGGGAAAGAAGAACAGGGCAGAGCAAACCTAAACCAATCCTAGCAAATACTCCTAGCTCTATACCTCCAATTAAGGAGATCAACACCATAACCGGAAACCCCTATATTGGTGGAGATACATCGAGTGAAGAAAGGAGTTACATTCATGCCACCAGAAAACCCGTACGGGAGATATTCTGGATTCGAGGTAATCCTAAATCTATTTCTCTTCCAATTACCTTTGATAGTAATGACGAACACAAAGTCATATATATGTCTCCATTGCGATGTTTGTTGGAAAAATGGTTTTTGTTTAGTGAAATGGGTCAACTTTGAGCCCAAATTTCAGTGGGACCCGTACCTTAATTTTAACGGGACCTA
>CAIGRR010526919.1:0-12208 GCA_903798365.1 Fraxinus sp. 1973-6204
CGCAACCCACTTTCAAAATAGGAAAAAAAAACCATGAAGAAGACGAACTAGCAGCGGAGCCCAGCACGTGCGGTCGCCCCCCCCTGTCCAGGTGCTGGGTCCGTCTCTGTTAGTCGGCTGAGGAGGTCCATGCCAAAAAAAAAAAAAAAGAATACGGACTCATTGCATATAGAGGCCATAGTTTGGGGACTACAAGCCAAAAAAAAAAAGTATAACCGTATGAGAACATCCTAAACAGATGACGTGGAAACAATAGCTGACGTGGATCGAGTCGTCGGAGAATATACACGAATAAAGCGCGCGTACAGCATGAGCTAGAACGTGTTAATAGGAGGAGGAAATGTGGTTGCCACGTCAGAGGATTTTATATATGAAAGCCAATAGAATCGCGAGTATGAATTAAGCAATCAATTTGTATCTCACACGCTATTCATCATCTTCATGCTCCTTGTTCTCATGTTCTGGTTCTGAATGTGTTCGTGTTCTGATAGCTATACCTTTATGCATGGCGTCCTTGCGTGGAAATTGCTCCTTCTCTCAACAATATGCGGGAGAAAGAAGCAGTAGCTTATTGCATCGTCACAAATTGGCGAAGAATAAGTCCTTTTTAAATCCTAATCAGATTCGTCGAATCGCCATTTCTGCGAGTTGCACTGACACAAATAGAATAAATCTGTCGGCAAAGCCATCTATTTTTCATCATATTGTCGATGCCGATCGATTGAAGAGTAATAGCTATATTCAGCATAATGAAAAGACCCCGGACGAGGAAGCTGAGGTTATTTCTGAAGAACTCGATCGGTGGGTTAAAGATTCTGCCGTTGAGGTTTGCTTCTCTTCATTTTCTTTTAATTTATAGACATTATAAAGACTCGAGCTACCTTGTTTAATATAGTTAGAACTTTCAAAAATGTGTTGCATTTCGTTTCTCGTTTTCATTTCCATACTGATACAGCCTATGATGAAATCTCAAGATTTAATAGATAAGCTTGTTTTTGTTTGTAGATCGTGAGTAACCTCGATGAAGCTCCTTTTCTTGTACATGTATACGGTGATAATGGCGATAGATCAAATCGAGCAACGGGAATTAAATTGGTCAGAGAAAAGGCCATTGCGGAGGATTGGCCTTTCATCAAAAAAAGATGGGAGGGAGGGAGTCCCACCCCAAATGGAATTATATTGGTGGAAGAACTTGGCAATCAAGAACCCGAGATGCTCGAAATTAAAGATGAATCGCCTTCCTCGACTAAGGCATGGGGGATACTTATCCAAGGAGAAGGACGAAATTGTACAGCTTGCTACCTTCTCAAGACTAGTCAAGTTCAATCTGTGGCAGGATTTTGCACTCATTTTTGCTTGGTTAGGGTTGATTGCTTTGTTGAACATGCTGATATTCTACTAAAGAAAATGTGGTTGCAATGCCCTTGAATGTATTTTACTGTGTACTATATATTTTTATGCAATGCAATGTGTAAACTCTAGATGGAAAGTTCAACTCAACAAGACAATGCACAGAATAGTAACATGTAAATTAAGAAAAAGAGTTCAAATATTATCTATTACATTGCCGTCAGTCTTGTCCTACATACCAAACACATTGTTTTTGTGAAAACTTTAAGACGCACCTGCAAAAATTGGGCTGAAAAATGAAACGAACAAGTGAAACTCCAAATACGATTTTGAATTCTGCATCAATTTCAAGTCCCAAACTGTTTTTTTCTGCCTTGATATCCATATAACAACCAATTTTGCAACGTTGCATCAAAACTTACACAATGACACGACACTGTTATTAGACAGAAACACATTTAGCTTTATCATCCAATGATCCAATCATTTCCCTCCAATTCATCTTCTGGCTCTGCTTCTGGACAATTTCTTCTAGCAAAGTAGATTAATTAATAACCTATATAGCTATGTAAAATTGAAGGTCCATGACTACATACAAGTTCACAACACCATTCAATGGGGCTGCGCATCTTTCTCAGAACTTCGAATGTTCCCATTTTCGGGTTAAAGGGTGCATGGAAGTAAGGTGATATTTCACATTAAATCCAGCGTGCTTTGAGTATAAAAATAGAAGCCCACCCAGATTGAATGGAAGAAGAGTATATGATCGATTTGATACATGTTTAATCATTCTGATCTTCGTCGATCTTTCTGATTTTTGTACATAGGTAACAGCGAATGAGAACCGTGTTTCCTCCTTCCATAGCATCGCCAGTAAAGCACCAATATTGCAGCTATAATGCCAAGAGGAATCGCCCATCTGTCAAACAATATCAAGGAAGTTTAAAACTCAACATAACATTTGGTTTGCAATATTGGACAGGACAAGACATTATTATGTGCAAGATTTCAATTTCTTTCTCTTCTTTAATAACCGTTCTTGACTCGGTAGTATTAACGTTTCTTCAAAAATTCAATTCTTATTTACTAGGCATATTAAGTATTAACAACAAAAAAATTGTTACAAACATGCTTGCCAGCTTGTTCAACAACAATCTGTTTTTTCTTCCTCTCGTCTCTTTTTCATTTTCTTTTATTCCTGAATTTAATGCAATCGAAATGCAAATATTTTTATGGCAGCACAATGTTCAAAAACAGCAGAAAGAAATGAATGTCTCATTCGTGAAGTCGAAAAAGATAGTAGCATCATTCAATTTGCAGACCACATTGAAGAATATGGTAAATATGTTCATATTAAGAAATGAAAGATTATAGATGTTACCTGTCCAAATCAAGGATGGGGCTGTATACTAGGGTTTCCCAAGTTGTCACGATAACGTGCCACACTGGGTTGTAATAAAGAGATTCCGCGGACCAAAACATGCGTGTATATGTCTCTAAGAATATAAAAAGTACCCATGCTCCAATCTCTATCAAAATAAACTTTATAATAAACCGACCCAGTACCACCATGACGAGTGAGAAGGCCACCAACCAATTAAAGAGCCTGTGATTGTATTCTTTGATGAATTGAGATTTTGACTTCCCCAACATCTGCATTAACACGATACAGATTTAAAAGAATATTCAGAAGAGGTGACATGAAATCTAAGAAGATAAATGAATCCAAGTCCCAGTCTCTTGCTTCTGCTGGCCATCCTTTTGAGTCAAGTGACATTGGAGTTTCAGATACATTTAAACATGTCTTCCGTATTCATCTTAACTCAACATGGATTCGCATGAAGCTCCTTGAGATTCCCTAATCGCTGAGAAAACGATTAAAACCAGCAGAAGACATAAATGAAGATAGAAGAATATTTCTTAACCTTCATTATTCTAAGCTCATAGCTAGTTTTAGAAGGTCCAACACATTCCCTTTCAAAGCTTTGGTTGCAGTGCAGAAAGCCAGCATTAAATTTAGCCATAGAGGGAAGTCTAAGGACTTGAAGCTGGTCCATTTTGTCCTCGCATTTTGTATATAGAGCCTCACACAGTTTTGAAGATAGATATTCATTTGCCAATATGTAATTCTTGTATACCTGCACAGACATCAATAAGCAAAAAAATCTAAGAATTACTGCTGCCAGACTTTTATGTTCAGTTTCAAAACCTTCTCTATTTCTTCAACCAATTTCTCAGCCGATCTCTTAGCATGGCGACGACCAAAATGTTGCTCATTAAAAGCATTCGTGGCCATTTCTCTGGAACCTTCATGAGCTTTCTGCAGATAATCCTCGGATGTTGGTAAACCAAGATTATCCATACGTTCACCGTAAAGTTTCAGACAGCGATCGAGAATACCCTTATTAAAGACCTCCAACAGGGAGCCCGTCGATGGAATCTCCCCTTTGTTTAGGGCTTCAAGAATCTGGAATCAAAGTTTATAAAGTATTACAAGGAATTTTACTTCAAAAATGAACAGACACGTTGAATGTCAAAAGGATTTAATATAAACTGAAGCCAATATGGGTTAGAGAAAGAACCTGCTCCAAGAAAGATACAAACTCCTTCCCAGTGAGAGTTTTACCCTGGACAATCTTTGGACGGATGATGGAAGCAACAATTGCTTTCAACCTCTCCCTCTTCTGTACATAAATTGGATCAAGCTCATTGTCCTTCATGTCACAAAGCTTTGTGCGCTGGAGATGAGGCTGCACAACAGTTCAAATTGTGCAATCAATTCAAAGATATATACACACGCACACATGTTTAACAATGTCAACAAAAGCTTAATATAAAGCAAATGCCAGAAGAGAGGTATTATACACGTCATTATATGTGTGTGCATGAGTAAGAATACAGCAAAGATAATTGATGCCTTTGTTGCTCATAATTCATCATAAAAACATCTCAGACAAAAGAACAATAGAGTTATTTTCTTCCATACAGCTGTTTCCCAAACTGAATTTTCTAACATACTTGTGCAAGATGTGCAGCTGCCCCTGGGAATTTGAATGTAAAGCTTATTATGCCCATAGTATGGAACTCAGTCGTCGTTGATTTTAGTAGGCACAGGTTAGGCATTTATTAAGGAAACATCTGGGATTTAGTAAGTGATTACGACAATCAGTGAAAAGGTGACCTGAAATACTTCTTGATTCAGTATTGTTGAAAAATATTATCAAAATCTATTAATTCCAACTCGGCAACTCCCAACAGATCATTATTTGAACCACTAACTCAATTAGTCTGAGAAGCCCTCCAATTACATGAACAGAAATCCAACTACTGTTATTCTGTACCTGAACTTCTCAGGAACTCCCATCAGATCTACACCAGTCAATGTAACATATTAAGGCATCTCTGCGTCTCTAAATAATATAAGGCAAGCTCTTGGATATTAATTTGTTTTATAAATAATTAGGATTAGGATTGCAATTTGATTGGTTTTTTCAGCAGTTCGGGTAGCAAAAAGGTGGAATCTTATCATGCCGACATCAAGAAAGATTGAATTCCATGGGAAACAAGAACTTGACAGACTTACTCTGTTGATGTTCATTTTTGTATCGCCCAATGATCATTCTTCCACTCGCAAAACAATTAGGCCCCGTTCGGTAGGGATTAAAATCCAATTAAAATGGAAAATATAGCCGTTATTGGGTCACACTCGTCTAATAAAAGTCAACAATAACGGCTAATTTTTCAATTTTAATCCGATTTTAATCTCTACTGAACGGGCCCTTAATTACAGCGATTCTATTAAAGCAGAAAGAGTCCCAAGGTTCAACCTAAGAGAGCTAATTCTCACCAAATTATAGAAAAGGCAAACCTTTTATTCATTGGGCTAACACTTCGATTGAGATGTAGAAATTTCAAATGTCACAGATCCATTTGAGGATTTGTTAGTAGTTTCTACTTGTTTTAGGAGTTTTTATTATACTAGATTCTAGCATATAATTAGCTTAAGAAACTTAAGCAGAATTTGAACATAAACTCACTTCTCAGAGTTTATTTCGTCAACTGACCACCATTTCATTGCATTACAGCCCTTAACCCAAAGAATATAGGGTTCCTGCATCCCTATTTCTCTCAAAATTCAAAGAAATATGCAATAAGTTTATCCTAATAAGAGTTTGTTTAAGCCACATTTTTAGCCAAAATGCATTTTGGAATAGTAATTTGATGGAGAATGTGTAATTAAAAGATAAGGAAAAGTTTTTGTTTTGCATGTAATATTATTTTATTGAAGAATGTGTGGTTAAAAATAAGAGAGAAATGTATTTTGGAAAAAATGGGAAACACACACTCTAAATGGATTTTCTATTCCACTCAAAAGGTCCGAAAGTCAAGGCATCATATAAGAGAATGTGTAATGAGTGCTACAGAAACATAACTAGATAAATAACGAAAAAGCAAAACATACCTGCGGTAAGCTAAAGGCAGTGTTGTTAGTTCCCATGATCGCTAAAGAATCGCGGATCTTGTTGACCTGAAAACAAAAGCCACATAATTTCATCTTGTCTCAAAATATTACTGGAACAACTTTGAAAACTTCTAACAGAAAAATACCTGACCAATATTCTTGTCCCCTGCTCACAATAAGCACCAAAATAAACTTTATTACACCCATTTAAAACATTTAAGTTCCAAACTGAATATATGGAGGCAAAGGAAAACTGACCATCAGCGTTTGGTACATGTCGGAGAGCCTCGTCTATCATTTCTTGCACAGATTTTCCTTCTGCACATGCCAAAAAAATGACTAAAATGAGCAAGACGTTCAAGAAATTGCAAAATGGAGCATTTGAGCAAAACAAAAAGAAAACGGATAGATGCAATTTTATAAAGATATTCCATCTTAAAAACAACGCCCATGCACACCCGAAAGAACTAAGGCTATGTTTGATAGCCCTTGTTTTCCATGGAAAATGGAAATCATGAAAATGGTTGTTTGATGGAAAAATTTGCCATGGAAAACAATTTCCAACCCCCCCCCCCCCCCCCAACACACGTGCACCAATTCCTCCAAATTTCCAGGTCTGCTGAATTTTTATTTTTTTGGCAATAGAAAAAAATTCTAGACACAATGGTAAAAAAAATTATCATTCATTCAAAAAAAAAAGTCAAACAAAGGGTATTCGGTATGGTAATTTTTTTGGCAATTGGAACAAATTCTAGACCCAATGGTAAAAAAATTATTCATGGACAGTTTCCATGAAAAACAAAGTCAAACGGACACTAAACTTTCAACATTTTTCAGGTGAAAAATTATACCAATCAAATACAATCAATTACAATTCTCAACAAATTCTAGACAATTCAATTCCCTGTAATTTATTTTCTTTCCACCCCAATTCCACCTTGGCAATCAAACGGATCCTAAACTTTCATTATAGGGGAAAAAAAAGGATATCGTTAACCAGAATAAGTGCAAACCCAAAAAATGTAACATAATAACATGCCATTTTGTGCCTGTAGGTCATTCTTAAACATGATAGGAAGACTTACGTAGAAAGTCGCGCTGGATTAGCCACAGGAGCTTAGCAGGTTCAAAAGCAACATCTTGCCCCTGCAGGAAACATCAATAGATAGCAAAGATGATTCCTGGAGAATCTCATTTATTTATTCTATTTGCTTATAGTATGTTAAGAGAATATCCTGATAACATATTAAAAGGGTGCGATGATTACCTTCACTCTGTTAAGGATGTACATGCAAGAAAAACAAACTAAGATCAGTGGAAAAAATTGAAAACTGTGGATTAAACTAGGTATATAGCATTTGCAAAACTGTTAAGCCAATGAGTTATTAAATACCTTCCATAAAATTCTTCAGCGAGCTCAACTGCAAATGATAATCGAGATATATCTGCTTCACGAATCTAAGCACAAAATGAAACCAACACATTATCGTTAACTGAATCACATAAATACATATTTTGTTCTAGTATAGACCAAGAAAATAAACTACAAGCTTTCTGGTTTACTAAGATAACTCTGTTTCTAGAAAATTATGAATGGACTAATGGCACCTAATATCTGCTTTTAGTTACTCAAGATTCATACGTGCATATCCGTGAGTCGTGACTAATTGTGAGTACATAATATCAGTACAAAAAGAATGTGCTGCACCAAATTTGACAAATCCATAATATGATCAGAATATGTATTTTGACTCGACAAATCATCACGCAGCACGAGATAAAGAGAAATGAGTGCTATAGGAAAAGTAACAAACCGTCTCAGGAAGGTTATATATAAGCACAGAACTCATGACAGTAGCCAAGGCAAAAATCCTGAAAGACGAGTAGCCAAAGATCATAAATATCAGTTGACAGCCAATTTTTTCCTTTTAATATGTACGTTTTAAGCAGAAGTGGAAAATCGAGTACTTTGGACATTACCTGTCATCGTATACATTAGATTTCCCAACGCTTTCAAAACCCTCTGTATCAAGATAGAACACAGAAGTTTTTACTCCATCTATATCCAATTCCAGTGGAGCTCCCCAAACCCATATTCCTGAGAAGAACAATTGAATAGTTTGAGCTACATCTAGAAATGGTTTGTTATCTACATCCTACGGACAGAATCAATATCCCAGATAAATCTAGTGTACCTTTTGTCTTAGTATCACGCATGTGCCCCACACCAAAACCTGTAAAATTTGAATGAGAAGAAACCAGATCACAATATAACATCGGCAGTAACATGTTACATGTCTAAATAAAAAGACAGCACCTTCGTAACATGAAAGGGAGAGAAGTTGATTGAGTAGAAAAGATTTTCCTGATCGATATGGACCAATAACCTGTTAAGGCAGACGCAAAAAATAGAGTCAAATGAAGAAAGCAAATACATGGTTAGAGAAACTCAGGCAGACAAGATTTTTTATGAACAATATAAGCTCCATGACATGCAGTCAGAGCCAGGACAAGCCACTAAAAACCACCAAAATGATTCAGTAAAAAAAACAGATTAAATATCTGGAAAATATATTGCTCTGCTCTTTCTTATACCTCATCATAAGCACATGTGAAATTACTGATTTTGCCATGCATTAGGAACTAATTAAATAAGAAATTTCAAGTTGACACATTGATGGAGAATAATCTAAACTTACAGCAACAGCTGCAATAGGAGTTGTTATTCTCTCAATTGCTTCCAAACCTTCTCTTGAAAGGCGGAGTTTTGTGTGACCAGGATCAGGTTCTATAATAGGAAACCTGCAATAATAACGGGTGGCATCAGAAAAACTGAAAAGGTGGGTTGCCTTCTCATCTCCTAGTGAGATTTGGCCAGCAGCATAAATCAGTTAAGTAGACTGCCTTGTGAGTGTGTCAGCATGTAATAAAATGAAGGAGGCAACATTCAGTAAATTATAGGAGGAACAATGGTTTAATTTAATATCTTTTTTACACAATAGGAGGGAGATTCAGCCAAGATATATCTAAAGCAGTTCTAGTAAACAAGATGAAATGACTACAACACGGAAACACGTCACAAGATGTTATAAAAGAAGACACCTGTTCAAATGGATCTTGCTCGGCAAGTGTAATTTAACTAAAGACCTACTATTAATTAGCGCGTTTTTGTAAAATTATTCTTGAAATTGTCACTTATGGGTAGGAAATGTGAATTCACTCTATAAGTAACATGTGTAGGGGTGTGTCACCTGAAACTTAAAAACGTTCATGAATATGTAGGTGAATAAATGATACGGCATATGCCCATGTTAAATTACCAAAATAAAAGGCTAGCTCAAGGAACATATATATGAACGAGATTCTCGTGTAACTTATGGTTCCTCGTACAGTTGTCATTAGAATTTCTTGCTAATTTTAGTTAAGCAACTTGCTAAGGCTAAGGGCCAAATTACATAAATATGTAGACAAGTTAGGTTAATAATCAGAACAATTTCATTCTGTGTTTTAGCGTTCATCGTTCAATCAATAACTTGCACCCGACAAAACAATAGAAATTTTTGCTCCTCTTCATTGAACATGTAGGCTAGAGGGCTCGACAACAAATATCTCTTTTTTCTCTTTCTTTAGTTAGTTTATCATCTGCAAATGTACATTGATCTTTCCAGACAATTGTAACATATGTGCAGCCCAAGAACTAACTCATGAACACCTGTTTTGGATTTTACTGGCCTGATTTAAATATTGCTGATAACAAAGATCCGAAAAAAACTTAGCATATTTCCACATTACTCCATTCTAGGTCAGAAAACTGACTTAACCATAATAACAGATATATAGTCGATCTCCAGAAAAATTACAGTAAACATTTTTTAATTTTTATTGCTTAGTGACACTACAAATTAGAAAAGTCCCCTTGCTCAAACCTTTATCATCACAAGCTTATGAATGCCAAAATACAATTATGAATACCATGTAGCCCCAGCAAGATTATAAAGACCACCAGGTAAACAGAACAATTGAAATAAACACGGCTATAAACTTGAAAAATTAATCTAAAGCATGAGAACGATTTTTGTTCTCTTCGACATTCCAATATTATATTTTTTCACACGAGAAACGAAGAAAAATACAGAGCATCACCAATATTAAAGAAACCCACATCAAGAAATTAGAAGCAAATGCATATGTTAGCAAACAAAAAACTTACGCTTGACGAAGATTTTCCATCGAGGAGGACCCAGATGCAAAAAGCCAGATAAAAATAGAAAAAACAGCGACCCGACTGAAACCCAGCATCTCTGATCTTCGAACCAGTCGTTATCTTGAAAATTTTGATAATGTGATACACTTATTATTACAGGCAAAAGTACATGGTTGCATAGAAAAAGAAACCACCATTACCGAAGAAAATACACAAAAAGAGAAGCAATATTACAAAAAAATGCTCGATTGAATTTGAAATGCTGCAAGGTACTATAGAAATTAGATTTGAGATGGAAGAATGGAGGATCTCAAGAAGCCTTGAACAAGGCAACAGATGAAGAGTCGGGGACCCTGGTTTAACGCCTGGATTAATGAGTATAAATCATTTTTTTTTCTTTTCCTGATTTCTTTTCTTCTTTGGGATTTTGGATCTCCCGCATATGTCAATGTTGAATGATTATTTCCCTGTTCTGAAAACCGAGAACCTAGTCATTGGTTGGAAAAGCAGGAGTGATTGATGTGGTTCAAAAAATTTCGATTTATATGTTATTTTGTTTGAAGGAGGTATAATTAAAATTAAGCACTTTTTTGGTACATATTAAAATTTTTAATCTCATTATTCTACTCATTTTTAATCACACATTTTTCAATAAAATAATATTTTTCATCCCATTAATAACTTTTCATTTTTTTCAACCATACATTCTCCATCAATCTACTATTTCATAATACATTTTTTCAAAATAATGTTGCTCACACACCCTAAAAAAGAAAAAAAAAACATTATTTTTAACAACACATTTTTTAATAAAAAAATATTTTATATCACATCAATAATTTTTCCTTTTTTTTCAACCACACATTCTCCATCAATCTACTATTTCATAATACATTTTTTCAAAATAATGTTGCTCACACACCCTAAAAAAGAAAAAAAAAACATTAATGAGGGTTAGGGGTAAATAACATATATCATTCAATTATAAAATACAATTAAAAAAAGGGTAATTATATTACCACAACAAAATTTACTTCTTACACCACAATTTTAATCAATATTTTTTATTTACTTAAAGAATTACTTAATTGCCCATAATTTTATATAAATTCTTCAACATTTTTAATTTTTTCTGAATGCACCACAATTTCTGCTGCTCCTTCAACTGGCTCCTCTGCCTGTACCGTTGCCGCCACGTCCATCTTCTCCCTCGACATTTTTTCTTGGGGAAATTCACTCAATATCGATGCACCACCATTCTTTTCGTCGAAATTTGCCACGCAATTCCCAGAGAACCTTAAGAGAACGAGGTCTGGAAATGGAGCAAATTCAAGTTTAAATGAAATGGGAAGAAAGCAAATGATGTCTTTTGCAGAGCCGGAAAATAAAATGCAAAAGCCAGCTTCTTCACTGGAGAAAACAGAAGATAAGTGGGCAGGTTTGCTTCCGGACAGTGACGATTTTGAGAATGCAATAATCGCTGGGGTATTAGGTTCCGACAGTGAAACCAAAAGGTAGAGGAAACAAGAAATGATACTGGATTTCCTCCAAGGAAGGTTGACAAAAGGGCAAAAGGCTAGAAGTTTTTCAGGACATTACACTGTCTTTGAGTCCAAGGGCCTGACTTTTTGACATTATTACAACATTCATATTACATTAGTTCTGATTTAATGAATCTAATTTATATGTTTTTTCATAAAATTTAGGTCGGAGACGTACTTGTTCTCCTCAATTCTCATTCCTCAAGAGAGAGATGGGATGATGCAATTATGTCGCTATTTGTCTGTCATTCATGTTTGCCTTTATACAACAATAAATAAAAATTTCATTTTTAACTTTTTATCATATCCCAATTCCATTTTATCACGTTTCGGTGCTCGGGAAAACACCACGATTTTGATAGATGATTGGAAGGGCAGAAGCCCATTGTGATTCTTTAAAGGCACAAAAAGAGATGAAATGTGGCTAAAATTCCCTTGTAACAGAATTAAGCTTGTCCCCACTTCGGCGCTCCCGCTGGCATACAGAATTAATGCTAATAGCAACCCAAATATTTCTCTAAAATTTCTTCAGCATGCCTTAATCACAAGTAACCAAACAACCATCTCAGGTTGGAAGAAAAACCTTATGCTTCCATGACGGATGTCCAACGAATACGAGGGAGGCTACTCACCCCACTCTTCGAAGGAGTA
>CAIGRR010526928.1:0-12034 GCA_903798365.1 Fraxinus sp. 1973-6204
GGAACATACTTTATGTGAGTATGGAACAATTACCAGTGCTGTAGTGATGAGGGATGCTGATGGGAAGTCAAAATGCTTTGGCATTTTCAACAGGGAGAATGCTGATGATGCCGCTCAAGCCGTTGAAGCTCTAAATGGTAAGAAATTTGGTGACGAGGAGGGGTACGTTGGGAAATTTGGCTCATTTCTAAATTCTACAGTCAATTTACAGAATTAACTTGAAAATGAATGAGCACATGCAAGCATAATGGTGGAGCCAAATGGGGGTGTGGTGGGGGATTGTGAAGCTGGGAAAAAGACTGAAAGGGTTGTAGAGGATCCAATGACGATTCCAAAAAGTATTTCAGAGGATTGGAGACCACAACTGATCGAAGATCTTCTTGATGCATTTTGTGGTCAGAAATTAGGTGTAATAATATACATTTTGTAATGTTTATAGTGAAATATTTCAGCATATTTTATTTGAAATTTGAGATTTTATTAGATTTATCGAACAAGTTGCACAAAGAGGTATTTTATATTCTTGGTAGGTGCTTACTATT
Organism: Fraxinus sp. 1973-6204; assembly: GCA_903798365.1. NCBI lineage: Eukaryota > Viridiplantae > Streptophyta > Magnoliopsida > Lamiales > Oleaceae > Fraxinus > Fraxinus sp. 1973-6204. Next base: position 543 of record CAIGRR010526928.1, read on the forward strand.
TCCTTATCTTCTCGAACATGTGGATTCATTGATGATGATGTGAATTTGTTTGGTAAGGAGACTGAGGAAGAGAAGAAGGTTGTTGAAGAACGTGTTGCAGTCATTTTATTTCATTTTGAAGCTCCTTTTTATTTAAATGGTGTTGTATCGCATTCTAATGTTCAAGTGTATGGACTCAAAAACTTCTAATGAAATTATCAATTTTTATGCAATTCCAAAATTTGTTCATAAGGAGTCATTTGCAATATTGCCAATCAATTTACATAAATTGTTGTGTAATACGACAACACCTCGACTTGCAACAAACGTCCAAACGTTGCCGTAGGCTTACGATAACATTTTTTGATCATTGCCGTATATTGTTTTTGTTGTAGTGAAATCACAACATCTCTATTTATCAATAAAGGACACTAACCACTACATATACACAAGGTTTTGAAATGTTTATATTTACTACTTTTCTCCCATAATGTCACATGAAAAAGCATAGCATCTCGATTTCCGTAACAAAAACTCTACTATTACGACAAAGATAGTACAAAATAGGGTTATCAAAACGTGTCTTTAGCATTTACTTTCCAAAAGAGACGGGAAGAGAAACTAAACTATTTTTGACACGAGGTTCATTTCCTTCTTTTCATCTAGGACATGTAGAAGTCTATTCTTGTGTATTCCATAGTGTGAGCATCATATCATTTCATGTATTTAAAGATGGCCTCATGCTTGTAGAAAACACGATATTGTGGATAATAGGATTGTAAATCTACCTCCATGAAATATCTAGCAATTCGAGCCCGCTTATGGTGGAGTTGGCTTTTACCCGTTCGTTCCCAATCACCTTAGCGTTGTTGGAAAGTGCACCTTGCGTTCACTTTGGAAGTAGCTTGACTATCTAAAGTCTAAACCTATTTGGTTCTCCTAGCTTTCAGAGTTGCATTTTGGTTTTGCATGCCAGTGTCATTCTTCTCATGATATATTACACAATGTGCATCCAACCCAAGCCCAAAACATTGCAGCCAACTCAGCCCATGCCAACAGCCCAGATTCCAGAAGAAGTCACTGCACGTTGCTCAACTGAAAAGGGATAGATTTATTAATTCATCATTTTCCTTGTAAATACATTTTTCATATATATATATATTGTAATTCTCTTTTAGGAATCTTTTTCAGTTAGTTTTGTTATAGGATTGTGTATAAAAGAGCACCATCACTGTACAGATTGAATCAAATTATTGTGAAATGCACTGAATAGTTGAATCCATTCTCTCTGTTTTCATTTCTCTGCTATCTTCTTTTTGGTAAGTTTTATGGTATCGGAGAAGAGAGAGAATCTCCATGGAAGACCAGCGTCATAATTCCTCTAATTCTTCCTCCCACTCTGTTGCATCATCTGTTCACACCAAAAACCCCAACAGCTATTCCAATTTTAACGACCCCAACAACCCTTATCGGCTTGACAATGGCGATAACCCCGCCGTCATTCTTGTCACTGATGTACTTACTGTCGACAACTACCCAACTTGGTCGAGGGCTATGCGACATGCCTTTCGTGCCAAAAACAAGCTGGGTTTTATCACCAATGACCTTCCTCGACGTAAAGACCTTGAAGATCCCCTTATCGACCTATATGACCGTTGCAATGACATGGTGGTGTCATGGATTCAGAACTCTATCAGCCCCTCCATCAAATCGAGTGTTACTTTCGTTGATGATGCGCACGAGACTTGGACTGACCTCCAGGACCAATTCTCCCTACAGAATGGACCTCGTATTTTTCAGTTGAAGAAATTCCTTGCCGGTATTCTCCAAGACACCGATTCTGTAAGTATATACTATGGAAAGCTGAAAACACTATGGGATGAGCTTTTTATTTATGATCCTATTCCGATTTGTAACTGTGGAACCATGAAAACACTTGTTGATCGATATCAGCGTGATTGCATTTCCCAGTTCTTAATGGGTTTGAACGACATTTAGTCAAACGTTCGTGATCAAATTATGCTTTTAGATCGCATGCCCCTTGTTACTAAGGTGTTCTCCCTCATCCAACTGCAAGAACGTCACCACTCCCTTGTCCCACATAGCCCAAGCCTAGACTCAATGGCTCTTGCCATCCAACGCCCCTCCCCTGCCTCTAGAACTCCAACTTACCCAAAACCAACCCAAAAGAGAGACCGGCCTTTTTGCACTCACTGCAAGATTAGAGGTCATACCCTTGAATCCTGCTTTAAAATTGGCAATGCTGAAGCTCCTGTTTGTTCCCACTGTCACATGACTGGACATATGGTTAACAAATGCTACAAACTACATGGATACCCACCAGGTTATAAGTTTTTCCATAAACCTCAACCTCCTGCTGCTTTTGCTGCTCAATCCACCAATTCTCCTTCCATCCACCTTGAGGCACTCAGTGATGGTAAGATTGGTTTAACTAAGGCTCAGTATCAACGACTAATGGCTCTACTCCAGCCAAAGGATGGTTCTAGTGCTGCTCATCATTCGGCCAACCAGATTCAGTCTACTAATCATATTTCTTCAACATCAAATTTTTTTGGTATTTCATTTTTCTTATCTACTCACGTACACACATCATAGCCTTCTTCCCATTCTCCATGGTTCATAGACACAGGTACACTGCTCCTCCCTACTCACTTCCATTACCACACACACTTCACACTCTGTAAAATTACCAAATGGCACCAATGTTCCAGTCACTCATATGGGCACCGTACACATCACTAAATCTATCTGTCTTACTGGGGTATTATGTGTTCCGTCATTCCATTTTAATTTGATTTCAGCAAGAAACTTGCCTCTTCACTAAACTGTTGTCTGGTTTTTTCTCCGATGCTTGTTTTATTCAGGACCTTGCCACTTGGACAATGATTGGGAAGGGTGAAGTGAGGAATGGCTTATATCACCTCTTATGTCGTGGAGTTTCTCCTTCTAGCCTAGTTGACAAAGCTGCACAGTTTTCCCATAGAGTTTTTAATTCTTCTGCTTCTGTTTTGAATAGTGTTCCTGTCAATGACCTTTGGCATTGTCGCCTAGGCCATCTTTCTTTTCCATGTCTTAGTTTAATTACCGATCCTATTGTAAAAAATAGCATCAAAAACATTAATGAAAAACCTTGTAGCATTTGTCCCTTAGCAAAGTTGCACATACTCCCCTTTCCTACAAGTCAACATAAGACTTCTCAACCTTTTGAATTAATACATTGTAACCTCTGGGGTCCCTGTTCTACCACTACATCTGATGGATCCAAGTTTTTCTTGACCATCGTAGACGACTTTACCCGTACTACATGGCTTTATCTTCTTAAAACTAAATCTGAAACTGGGAAATGTATTGAATCTTTCACAAACCTGGTTTACACCCAATTTAACATTGCCATTAAAATATTAAGAAGTGACAATGGCAATGAGTTCCACACGACCGACTTTTTCAATTCAAAAGGCATTATAAATCAGAAAACTTGTGTTGCTACATCCCAACAAAACGGCATTGTAGAAAGAAAACACCAACATTAGAAAACTTGTGTTCCTAATTTGGTTTACACTAAACCCTTACCTGATCTATTCCCATTTCCCCCACCCTCACCACAACATCCTCTCTCCCAGACCATCAACTCTGCCCCTCCTGTGACTGTCCATTCTAATTCCCCAATCACCTCAATTCATTCTCCTAACACCATTTCAGTATCTATCCCCACTCTTCGCATGTCTTTTAAGCAAAGGAAAGCCCCACAATTTTTGAAGAATTTTCATTGCCAACAGGCATCCCTCACTGCTCCCTCCCAGTTGTTGTCCGAGAAATGAGGAAGATCATCCACATCCCATTCCCTAAATCAATTCCTTACTTACTAGAAATTTAGTCCTTCCTTCACTGCTTTTTCTTCTTCAATTTCTACAATTTCTGAACCCTCTTCTTACAAGCAAGCCTTGAAACACCCTAGCTGATGTGCAGCCATGGAATATGAGCTGAAAGCTTTAGAAGAAAACTACACCTGGGTTATTACTGATTTGCCTCCTGGTAAACACCCTATTGACTGCAAATATGTGTACAAAATAAAGTTCAATTCTGATGGTTCCATTGAAAGATTGAAGGCAAGACTTGTTGCCAAGGGATTCACACAACATGAGGGCATCGACTACACTGAGACATTTTTCCCAGTGGCCAAATTAGTCACTGTTCGTGTTCTTCTCTCTGTGGCAACAATTAAGGGTTGGTCCTTCACCAATTCGATGTACACAATACCTTTCTTTATGGTGACTTGGAGGAGAAAATTTACATAAAGAAACCTCCTGGTTACCAAAAAAGGGCACCCCACCAGGTATGCAAGCTCACCAAGAGTCTTTATAGCCTTAAACAAGCCTCAAGACAATGGTATTCCAAATTTTCTCATTCCCTCACTACTTTTGGTTTCCACCAATCAAAAGCTGATTATAGTCTCTTCACTAAGGTTGATGGTACATCTTTCACTACTTTATTAGTCTATGTTGACGATATTATTGTGGCTGGAAATTGCTCAAAATCTATTGCCTCCCTTAAACATTTCCTGTATACTCAATTCAAAATTGAAGACCTTGGGTGTTTGCGTTATTTTTTGGGTTTGGAAGTTACAAGATCTTCCAAAGGGATACATTGATCCCAATGCAAGTACACTTTAGACATTCTTTCAGATTCAGGAACTCTTGGTTGCAAGCCCCTACAGCTACCACTTGAGCAAAATTTTAAGTTGCATAAATCTTCTGGACAACCTTTATCTGACCCCAGTTCATATAGACGACTTATTGGTCGACTGTTATATCTTACTATCACATGACCAGACATTTCCTATGTTGTCCAGCTCCTGAGTCGGTTCATGCATTCTCCTACGACCTCACATCTTTCAGCAGCAGATAAGGTTTTACGATATCTCAAAAATGCTCAAGGTCAAGGCATTTTATTGTCATCCTCATCTCAGTTACAACTTCAAGCCTATTGTGATTCTGATTGGGCCTTATGCCCTGACACACGTCACTCTACAACCGGCTACTGCATCTTGCTTGGTAAATCTCTTGTATCTTGGAAGTCGAAGAAACTGTTAGTCGTCTCTCGATCTTCAGTTGAAGCTGAGTATCGTTCTATGTCATCAACATGTTCCGAGCTCACCTGGCTAAGATATCTGCTTGCTGATTTGCATATTCCACATCCACAAGCTGCCTTACTTTTTTGTGACAATCAGGCTGCTCTCTATATTGCTGCAAACCCCGTGTTTCATGAGAGAACGAAACACATCGAAATAGACTGTCACCTCATCCGAGAAAAGATCCAAGAAGGTAGCATCACAACTTTTCACATTGCCTCTCAATCTCAGGTGGCTGACATCTTTACAAAAGCTTTGCCTGCTTACCTTCTCAATTTTCATCTGTCCAAGATGGGAATAGTGAATCTCTATTCTCCATCTTGCGGGGGGCTATTACACACTGTGCATCCAGCCCAAGCCCAAACCTAAGCCCAAGCCTAAAACATTGCAGCCCATAATCAGCCCATGCCAACAACCCAGATTCCAGAAGAAGTCACTGCACGTTGCTCAACTGAAAATGGATAGATTTATTAATTCATCATTTTCCCTGTAAATACATTTTTCATATATATATATATATTGTAATTCTCTTTTAGGAATCTTTTTCAGTTAGTTTTGTTATAGGAGTGTGTATAAAAGAGCACCATCACTGTACAGATTGAATCGAATTATTGTGAATGCCCTGAGTAGTTGCATCTATTCTCTCCGTTTTTCATTTCTCTGCTATCTTCTTTTTGGTAAGTTATATGATACTTAGATTGCTCATTCCCTTCCATCCTTTTCTTCTTCTATAACCTTCCAATATTCGAAGAGTTCTACACATTCTGTGTATTAATGTAGGAGAAGTTAGTATGATTCCTCCAACCCGAATTATGCGTAAGAGAATACATATTATTTTATTGACAGTGAAAGTTTTAAGTATAGACAATATGTTCAGTCCGTTATGGATCAACGGTGACAATTGTGATTTCTCCCAACAAGTTTCACATCCGACTAATTGAGAGGTAGATATCCCATCTAACCTCTTCATCAATGAATCGATTTTTGCAATTAGAAGGGTACAACCTTCTACTTTATGCTTCCTTGTCACCTTCTGTTCATATCTTTCATCATTATTTCCATTTTTTCTTGCCTGTTACAAGAGTGTAAAATGTAAATGCACCTCAAACAGAAGGTGTATTTTGTAAATTTCCCAAAAGTTTAATAAAACGTACAGTTGAAACGACCCCGTATTGCTGGACATACCCCTTCCCTCTTTTAAATGAAATTCGGTTGGTTATATCTTCTAATGTCCCTCGACTGATCTCTGTGTCAGTCTTCTCCCCTCCCCCATAACATATTTTCTATCAAATTCCTAATTCAATTTAATGATTATGTGCTAAAATAATGTTCAAATCAAATTTCTACCTCAAAACCCTGAAATCGCATATTCGAAACCCCAATTTTCATCCACGTATTTGGTTTTTTCACAGTCCTTCCTCGAAGAAATCTTCACTCTCCAACCCTGCAATTCAATTTATCCTAGATGAAGCTCAAGAATGTGGAAATTCGAAACCTCCAAGCTCAAGAATCCAGACCAATTTATCTGCAAAAAATGGGGAAACAATATTGCCACTTAAAAATTGTGGCGACACTTCTAAGGTTCAGATTTCGCATCCATGGCCTGAATGGGTGAACTTAATGGAAAAGCTATTGAAGAATGGGTATTTTGAGGGAATTGGAAACCCTTTTGGGAGTAAAGATGAAATGGGTCCCAAAGAGGCAAATGTAATAAGGACTGCTTGTTTGAATTTTGCCCGAGACAACTGTCATCTTATAAGGTACTGTGCTTCGGTCGTTCTTATATGCTGCTTTGTGTAACTATTTCTTGTATGAGTTGCTCGAAAGGGAATGTTTTTTTTTTTTTTTTTATTTCCTGACTTGTGCTATATAAGTGCATATGACCTGTTTGTCACAAGGACTGTGTGAATTATTTATTTGCAAAAGGGTAGTTTTTGATGTAAGATGCAGGTATTGCAAATCACATTGATGGTTAATTTCCTCGCGGTGAAGATGATTAGGGATTATGCAGATTTTTTGAACTTTTTCACCGGAGCATAGAAAAAATTTTCACCACAATTTTCTTGGATGAATTGCTAATCTATGCCGATACATGTTCTCGAAGAGATAAGCAAACTTTCTTATGCTTATACGACAAATTTCGTGTATGAAATATACAAAAATGGTTACAAATTGATTTTTTGTAGGTTGATATTCTTGTGACTGTTTTCTGATTAACAATCTGATTGTTTGAGGATGAGCGATCACATGGCTTGAATCCTTGACTTCAAGGCTTGTTGGAGATTTGATTTGTTGAGAAATTGACTTGGTTGAGAGTTGAACTTGACTTTGAACTACTGGACTAGTATTTGAACTTTAGGGCTTGATTTGAATTTGCTTTGTTTTTGATCCTCTGGATTTGGCTTGAACTTGCTTGAATTTGAAGAAGATTTTGATATTTGTAAAATTTTCCGGACTTGGACTTGAAAGAGATTTTCTTTTCCTCTTCCTGACTTTGGATTTTCTCATGCACTTCCTTCTCCTATACTTGTGATTTTCTTGTGCACTTAACTTGTGATTTTTCATGGACCTTGGTCCTATTTATAGAAAAATTTATAACCACTCACTATTTATTTATTTATAATTTAATTTAATGAGTTCAAAAGTAGGATTGGTTTTTAATGCAAAGTGAGTGGACTTTAATTTTAGTCCCCGTTTGGCTCCCATTGTTTGAAATTTTAATAGTTAGAATAGTGTTTTTTCGAAAAGTGTGTGGTTAAGTTTTTTTTTTGGGATTACGTGTAATATTATTTTATTGGAGAATGTGTGGCCGATAAGAAGAGAGAAAAATAAATTATAATTTTAATGTGTAGTTTAAGGCCCTGTCTGGTTGAGCTTTCTTGGGCTCTTTTAATTGATTTTTAAAACGTTGGAGGCATTGTGTTGGTCCCATGCCAGAGAGAGTTGGTCAAAACTTGTGTGCTGCAACGGGCAAAATTTCACAGTTTGGGCAGGGATAAGCTCAGCCAGACAGGCTCTAAATAACTTCTTTAATTAATTAGCTTTCGTCAATTTTATCAAGTGTTAATTACTTAAATAGCCTATTACCAGAGTTTTAAAAGTTTGCTACTTACAATGCTTAATATTGCTTATTTTGCTAGATACTTGTCTCNTAAATAACTTCTTTAATTAATTAGCTTTCGTCAATTTTATCAAGTGTTAATTACTTAAATAGCCTATTACCAGAGTTTTAAAAGTTTGCTACTTACAATGCTTAATATTGCTTATTTTGCTAGATACTTGTCTCGGGAGGATATTCTGGTAGTTGCTGGATCTGGATGTCCAAGTACAGATAGGAAAGTTGTTAACTCTGGAAAACGTCTGAGAGCTCATGTGGGAGTTGATGAAGGAAATGTATGTTCTATTTATACCATTGGTCTCTCTTTATGCTTGAATATCACTCTGGTTTAAGATGCTTTGCATTTGTTTTAGTAGGCATGCAGTTCCTGCATATTAAGGGGAGATTGCGAAAGGGCATATGTCAAGGCACGTGAGGATGAAGGTGGTAGGACTGTGGATGTCATGCGCTTTGTGTTGGCATATGGGCTTGATCCTGTATATTGCTCGGTGGAGAATAAGCCATGCTTGAACAAAAGGGTTAAGGAATCAGTAAGAAAATTGTTGAAAGAAATGATGGACTTGAGGGCTGAGGAATGTGATGCTGAACCGCCGAGAGTGACTACCTCTAAATGGGACTCATCTATAGAAGGAAATGATGTTGAACAAGAAAGGATCCATAACCAGGTTCCAATGAAGCAAGGCGACTGGATTTGCCCCAAGTAAATGCTCTGAAGTTCACATTATCCTTTTTCTGCTGTGGTGTGACTACTAATAAAATTTCCATTATTTTCTAGGTGCCAATTCCTAAATTTTGCTCGGAATGTCAAGTGCTTACGTTGTGATGGCTTCTTTCAAGAAAGACTAAGAAAGTTATCAGAAGCACAGGATCATCTTCCACCTAAGAAGGGAGACTGGCTATGTGATAAGTAATAATTCAATGAATAAAGTTTGTCCCTGGTCTGTTAGTCGTTTCAGATAGGGTAGCTTCCCTAGTATTTGTTTTATTTCTCATGAGATTTATCTTTTGCAGATGCAATTTTTTGAATTTTGCTAGAAATACAAGGTGTTTGCAGTGTAAAGAGAAGCCTCCAAAGAGGCAACTTAATCCTGGGGAGTGGGAATGTGAATCGTAAGACCCTATGCCTATCCTTTTTAGTGATTTCACAATCAAGCTAAGAACTTCCAATATTAATCTGATGGATATGATATATATCCTGAATGCTTTATGGTTAACTCTTTTTACAGTTAGGTTCGTTTTGTAGGTGCAACTACATCAATTTCAGAAGAAACATGGTATGTCTGAAATGCGATCACAGAAGACCGATAGCATCACATGCTGCTGGCAATTCCTCTCAACCTGTAACTGTAAGTAATGCTGTAAACAATCATCAGATGCAGAATTGGTTTGGGCAACTGAAACTAAGTAGGGATGAAGGTGTTAGTTCACGGAAATTTGTAGAAAGTGACGGTAAATATCACGCTGGCTCAAACTCATGGAATCAGGTGCCTAAATATGTTGACTTTCCGGTCGTTGGTGGTAAGAGTGATTTGTCCCGTAATGTGCAAAAGCAAGAGATGTGGAAAATGGAAATGGCTGGCAAAAGCAGAATTGCTTCCCGTGCAAGGGAAAATGCTGGTGAATTCAGTTCGATTCAGGTAAAGAATGAGTTTTTTGGGTTTGATGATGATGATGATGATGATGATGAAATGGCTGACTGGTTTGGGCATGGAAAAGATCAAGTTGTTGGGGATGATGGTTTCAACCCTTGATCGAATAGATATTTCGAATCTCAATGTTGAGTTTCCGGTCTACATTGAATAAATTTGGTTAAATTATCTTGAACTTTCCCATTACATGCATTTTAATTTCGCCTTTATGATATTAAAGAATTACAAAAATTAAGTATAAATCCTCAGTTGCAAATACGTTTGGCTGCATGCGACTAACAAACGTCTAATGTGAATGTAGTCCCTTGCTTCAAGTTGTATAATTATGCAGACTAATTCAAAGTGTATAACCACATAAGTTGATAGGATGTCTATCAAAGTTTGATAACTATACGATGCTATCCTAGATTATCTTATGACAATATGAAAATTAGGGTTTTGATGCTCTTCAAGCTGAGGAGGTGTGGATACGGGGTTTTCAACATGGGATTTTTTTATTGTTTTAATTGATAACGAAAAAGTGAGTTTTTCTTTAGGAGTTAGCTGGTGATAGATAGATATACAAATGCGATTTGGGTGAAAGTAAGGGTGTCAATGAGATGAGTCGAGTTGAGCAGCTCGACTCACCCGTTGCCGGACATGGTTTTGTCCATGATGCGGATATGCTCTCATGTTGGTCAAGTTGAGTGCGAGCTTTCTAGGTTCATCAATAGTGAGTTTGCCTTTTGGTGGGACAAGTCTAATCGGCTCAATTTTTTTATTTTTTTAATTTAAAATTTGAATTGAAAATTTCACTCCAAATTAATTAATTTATGAGGAAATAGTAAACCTAAAAAATTATGTTTAGTCAAAATAATTATAAAGTTTTGCAACTCATCATCGTTTACCTGGGCTTCGGACTAATACATATATAGGGGGAGTCAAAAATGTACATGAACGAATATTGTGTATAATTCTTTTTAAAAAAAATAAAATATTGATGTACAGTAATAAATTTAAAACTAAGTATACCAAAAACATTGGAAGAATATAATTGTAAAACATTTTTAGTAATTGCACTAGTCATTGTACCTTATATTCGACAGTTTGTATATTGACATTCCTTAAAGCACATTAAAGTTTTAAATATATTTTCTTTCAAAGTGTTTCTTTCGTCAGACACAACCCGCTCATCCGCAATAAATGCAACCTCCAATACTACAATTAACACCGGAGGCATTCATAGATCACGTACCATCAAAGATAATAATTGAATATTATTTTTATTTTGTTCGTCAGCATCCGAGAAAATCTAAATTATTTATCTCTTCTCGATACTAAGAATATAGTATGAGAAATAATAGCTAACTATACGTGGGATTTCATTTTCTACTATTAATAGTACTAGAAGAAAAATGGATAGTGATGAACCTCCTGCAGTAGTAGTGTTTAAGCCAAAGCCATACATCACGAAAGTGTAATAGGGGGTTGGTTGTGGATCATTATTTCTACCGAGATTGGCAGCATATTGTGAATATAAATCGCCCAATGTACTTTCTATATCACAATGTGTAATGCAGATATCAAATGTTAATTGCGGTTTTTTTTTTTTTTTTTT
>CAIGRR010527202.1:0-10270 GCA_903798365.1 Fraxinus sp. 1973-6204
GAAATATTTTGTAAAGTTCAATGATGAATTATGTGATTTTTAAAGTTCAGTGACCTAGAGGAAACGTTTTGCAAAGTTCAGTGATCATTTGAGTGATTTTTAAAGTTCAACGACCCCTTGGACGCATTGCGTAAAGTTTAGTGTCTATTTAGGCAATTCACTCTCCAAAAGACCATCTAAGTTCCTGTTTGGTACACATTAAAATTTTTATTCTCATTTTTCTACTCATTTTCAACCACACATGCTTCAATAAAATAATATTTTCCATCACATCAATAACTTTTCATTCTTTTTCAACAACACATTTTCCATCAATCTACTATTCCAGAATACATTCTTCCAAAATAATGTGGCTCAAGAATATACTTCTCTTTCTTCATTTCATTAAATGTGAGCACGTTTGATAGTACTTAGCCCCTATTTGGTACACATTAAAATTTTCATTCTCATTCTTCTACTCATTTTCAACCACACATGCTTCAATAAAATAATATTTTCCATCACATCAATAATTTTTCTTTCCTTTTCAACCACACATTTTCCATCAATCTACTATTGTAGAATACATTCTTCCAAAATAATGTGGCTCAAACACACCCTTAATATAAATGCTATTTGTTTTATTTCTTTTATAGAGCCACCACTTAAAAATAAATTCCAAGAGACCCTCTGTTTTAGCTTTTTAAAATAGAGAGTGAGTTTGACCTTCCAAATTTAGAAATTCAAACTCATTTTTAGAGCATGTTTGGTACGGCTTAAAATCCAATTAAAATTGAAAATATGACCTTTATTGGGCCCCACCCGTCTAATAAAAGTCAACAATAACGGCTATATTTTCAATTTTAATCTGATTTTAATCTTTACCACACACCCTCTTATTCTTAACATACAATGATTTCATTTAATAAATTTCATATTTTAATACTTTACTTTTTAAATTATTCAAACCATATTTAAATTGGTTACACAATTGACATATAAAAAATTATGTTAAATGAAATACGAAGTGAAATCAATAAATGTTTTTTGAGAAAAATAAAATGAAAAACCAAAATAGAAAACACGTTGAAGTATATAAAAATTTTGATTCTCTAAACTTAAGATATTCTCTATAATACATAAGATGCTCTTTATAAATATAAAGTTCATTGAATGGTATTTTAGGCCATGCTTGGGAGTTTCGATGTATCAGTTATGATCATTTTTTAAGGTACCGATTTTGAGAGTTTACGTGCAGATCAATTTTGAGTGGTTTTAGTAACGATTTTTAAAATTGTCGAACATATGGTTTAGAGTTTGTTATCCATCGGTTCTAAAAGTTTTTTTTTTTTAAATAAAATTACATATATGTCCCTTAGCAATATTTTTAGTTTATTGTTTCTTATATGAAGTTTTTTTTTCTTTATAATTGATATTTTAGTTATGGGTAATTTTGTTAGATATAAGTTAATACTTCTAACTTAAAAAATTAAGTAAAGTTAAATATTTACTTAATTTAAGTCAATATTTCTTATAAGTGATACATGATGACATTAATAATTATTCAAGATGATCGTGAGGTAAGAACCATTTGGTATTCAATCTATGTAGAGCACCACATGATAGGCCGTCTATCACAATGAAGCCGTCTACTACCATGAGGCTCTCTACGTTCACATAAGTCGTTTGCCACCACAATGCCGTCGACCCCCATAAGGTCTTCTACGTCCACATAGGCCCTAACACTGTAAGGCCGTTGACCCCCGTGATGCCGTCGACCCCCACGAAGCAGTCTACCACCATAAGGCCCTCCACGTTCACATAAGCGTCTACCGCATAAGACTGTCTACCATATGAGGTGTCGACCCTCATGAGGCCATCTACCAACATAAGGCCGTCCACGTTCACATAGGCCTTCTCCCACTATAAGACTGTCGACCCCCATGAGTCCGTCATCGCCACGATCCCCTCTACGTTTACATAGGTCGTCTACCACAATGAGGCCGTCGAGCCCCATGAGGCCGTCTACCACCATGAGGCCCTCTATGTTCACATATGTCGTCTACCACTATAAGACCGTCGACCCCAACGAGGTCGTCACCACCATAAGGCCCTCTATGTTCACATAGGTCGTCTACCACCATGAGGCTGTCGACCTTCAGGAGGCCGTCTACCACCATGAGACACTCTACGTTCACATAAGTCGTCTACCCTTATAAGACCTTCTATATTTACATAGGACGTCTACCATTATCAGGCTGACGCTACACTTAACTATACAAATGACAATGAGTTGGATGGGAACCGCTCAATGGTAAACGTTGGCACAACCAACAACTTGAGGAGTGGGGATCACCCCATCAGAACGTGGGAGAAGTGAGAAGGTTTACGTGGGACACGTGACACTATTAGCTGCTGAATGAGTGGGTTGCATCGTGTGCCTATAAGTACATTTGGGGTGTGTTTGAGTCATATTATTTTGAAAGAATGTATTTGGAATAGTAGATTGATGGAGAATGTGTGGTTGAAAAAGAATGAAAAGTTATTGATGCGGTGGAAAATATTATTTTATTGAAGAATGTGTGGTTGAAAATGAGTAGAAGAATGATAATGAGAAGAATGCGTGGTTGAAATAGCACTCAATAAGAGCCTACTTGAGCTCTATTTTATTTTAAGAATGTATTTTTGAATAGCAGATTGATTGAGATTGTGCGGTTAAAAAATAAGAAAAATTTTGAGTTTGCGTGTAATATTATTTTATTAAAAATATATGGTTAAAAATGAGTAGAAGAATGAAAATGAAAATTTTAATATGTACCAAACAGGGGCCTGAGGTGAGAAAAGTATGGATTCTTGGAACCCGAACAATTTGCATACCAATTATACTCCTCCTACTTCTCAAAATCAGTTATTGATTCTCAAGCCGGAGGTAAATTTTATAAGGGTGTGTTTGATAGGCCATTATTTTCTATGAAAAATGGAAAATAAATTCCAACTTCCACTTTTACCTTGTTTGATACACTTTATTTTACATGGAAATCTTTTTCCACATTTGGCTCACATGCTAACCAATTCCTTGATTTTGTGGAAAATAAATTCCTACTATTTTGGTGGGAATTGATTTTTCAGTTTTTTTTTAAGCAATTGGAAAAAATTCTAGATATAACGGTAAAAAAGTTTATCACTTTTATCGACAATTTTCATATAAAACAAAGTCAACTGAATTGTATTCAGTATGATAATTTTTTCTAAAACTTTTTAATTTTTTTTATTTTAGACTCAATGGTAAAAGAAATTATCATTTTAATGGATAATTTTCATGAAAAATAAAGTCAAACGGACACCAAACTTTCAACATTTTCCAGGTTAAAAATTACACCAATCAAACACAATTAATTACAATTCACAGTAAAATAATTTCTAGGCAATTCAATTCCCTAAAATTCATTTTCTTTCCACCAATTTTTCACCTTTGTAATCAAACAGACCCTAATTATAAATTAATTTTATACTTCTAAATAATTTTAGGTGGGTTTTTACTTTTATAAGTAACTTTTTATATTCATATAAGTGAATTTTTATCTTATCAATATTATTTTATTTATAAATAAATTTCTTTTTTAAATGAAAGTGATTTTTTACTTATAAGTATTTTTTAATTATTATGTAATTTTTCTTATCTTATAAGTAATATTTTATTTATAAATAATTTTTTTATTAGCCCCTGTTTGATCCGCATTATTTTTTTCAATCTCATTTTTCTACTAATTTTCAACCACACATTCTATAATAAAATAATATTTTCCATCACATCAATAACTTTTTTTTTAACCACACATTCTCTATTAATCTACTATTCCAGAATACATTCTTCCAAAATAACGTGGCTCAAACACACCCTTATAATGTAATTTTTTTTGCTTATAAATAATTTTTCAGTTGATATTTTTTATTTACAATTTAGTTTTGATGAAAATATGATGATTATAAATAATTGTTTTTATAAATAGTAAAATTACAAGAGAATATGAGAAATCGGACAAAACCTACCGATTTGATGGGTTGAGAGAATCAATCAAAATTATACTTCACCGATTTTGGATGATTTTTAAACTATTCAAAATCGGTGCTAAAAAAAAATTAGCAAGTACTAATTTTTTCAATCCTTCTTAAACGGCGCTACCCAAAATCGATTGAAAAAAGAAAGAAAAAAAAAAAAAACTCCCAAGTTGAGGTTGAATAACAAAGTGATATAATTTTGTTCATGGATTCGTGACTTTTTCATATTTTAATCCCACATTTTTCAAAAAATCACTTGCCACATAATTATTTCAGAAAAATTAAAATCGAGCAAGGACTAAAATCATTGAAACGTGTTAATAAATAACTTAAATTATTAATAAATACAATTAAAAAAATAAATAAGTGAACAACACAAGTAAGTCTCTATTTGTCTCTCATTCTTTCAAAACAATTTTTTGTCATTTTAATGGACTTTTGGACATAAAATTGTCAGATACAAAATATGTTAACTAATAAAAAACTTGAGGATAAGAATGACGTGAAGAATCGTTAAAAATATAAGTGCTATATTAAGCAAAGATTTACCTTTTGTTTGATCCTCATTATTTTAAAATTTATTTTTTTTCTCAAACTCATTTTCAACTACATAATAAAAAATTTTATACCTAAATCTAAAATTTACAAAATGCATTATAAAAAAAAAATGGGATTCATGGTACAAATAATAAAAGTTGTTGTGCGATTGTTCATAATAAAATTCTAAACATCAGAGAAATTGTAGAGGGAGAGAGAGTCAGGTCCAGTCTCTCTCAGTTAGAGTCTCTCTCAGCCACCGTTTAGGACCATCATATTTACAACAATTGTACGCGTGTTTCACAAGCCATTTCTCTCAATATTTTTTACAAATCTTTCACAAACACAAAACCAATTCCACTTTATCACGTCCATCTCAGATCTGAAACGATACGAATTGCCAAAGACTCCATTCATTTCCCCTAGAAATCCACCTTATTTACTCGTTTACCACAGTTCTTTATTCTGTAATTCAGCCCCATTTTCCATAGATCCGATTAACAGCAGGCAATGAGCTAAAATCGTTATATACATTTATATAATAATATATTGAAATATTATTTTCTTGAATATACATTTCGAGTTTTTTATTGTTTTTTATTATATATTTTATGGCAATGCAATCTGGGAATGTGGCTGCGCCGGAGAAAATGCCCGGACCGGGAGAGGCGGCGATGGTGAGGGGGCAGTGGTACCAGTACCAACAGCATCAGCAATTGGATGAGAGGGATGGGTTTTTGATGTGGTTGAGGGGGGAATTTGCAGCTGCTAATGCGATAATTGACTCGCTGTGCCACCACTTGCGGGTGGTTGGGGAGCCAGGGGAGTATGATGGGGTGATAGGGAGCATACAGCAGAGAAGGTGCAATTGGAACCCTGTTTTGCATATGCAGCAGTACTTCCCAGTGGCTGAGGTGATTTATGCGCTGCAGCAGGTTGGATGGAGGCAGCAGCAGCAGCAGCAGAGGGTTGTGGGCTTTGATGGGGGTGTAAAGATGGGAAACTGGAAGGAGTATAAGAGAGGAGGTAGGGGTCATAGAGGAGGTGGGGAGGGGCAGAACTCGAGTGTGGAGATGAATACTAAGAACTTGAATGTTTATGTCAATCCCATTGCAGATACAAATGAGGATGTGAGGGACAATGACAATTTGGGTGGAGGA
Source organism: Fraxinus sp. 1973-6204 (assembly GCA_903798365.1). Classification (NCBI taxonomy): domain Eukaryota; kingdom Viridiplantae; phylum Streptophyta; class Magnoliopsida; order Lamiales; family Oleaceae; genus Fraxinus; species Fraxinus sp. 1973-6204. Next base: position 5,736 of record CAIGRR010527202.1, read on the forward strand.
ACAGAGAGTGGAAAAGCAGATGAGAAGAATGGGAAAAAGGAGAAGAAAGGTAAGAAGATCAATAGTGAATTACGCTATGTTTAAGTGCATGTACATGCTTCCGTATATATGTTTGAGTTAATGCATGCATTGTACATGTCTATGAATATTATAAAAGGATGGATGCTTTATTTGGATGAATAATTCGTAACTTCTGTCCTCTAGGGATTTGTGATTTAGTGGATATTGAGGTGCAACTTGAATTTAATTTATTGATGATAGTGCGATACTTGTGTCTTGGATTAGTTGGTAATGATTCATTAAGTTTTTCTTATTTGTGATCTAATCCACTTTATGGTTGGAGGTTAATTTGGACTCATGGACACTTCCTAGCAATGAGATCATTTTACTATTAATTGGTTTTCTATATATGCAAAACTCACATTTATGCTTTCCTAAGAGTTTTTATTATTGCCATCTTTACAAGGAGGCAAATTTTTGTATAATTTCACGTAGCAAGGATATTAATGCTTGGGTAGTCGCAAGTGCAGATCTAGTAGTGATGGTAGAGAATTTCTTATCAATATAGGACTGTATCGAGATTGCTCGAGTCCTTAACGTTTCACTTTAATTATGAATGTTCAGGAGACATATTTAAGATAAGGTCACTCGATACATAATTTAGTTGTTGAGATTCACCTTGTGCCTTAACTGAGATAGCATCTATTGATGGTATTGCTTGTTGCTAATTAGCAATCTGACACAATTGGTTGCAAAATGTGAAATAGATAGCTCGTTAAAGACTTCAGGAAGCACACAGGGATCTATTGCTGATTCAGAATGTGAGACAGAGGGTGCAGATGAAGGTCGTGATTCAAACTCTAACGTACTTGCTTTCTCCTTTTGTTATAGCTCTTCTCTTTGTTTGTTAAGGTTTTGTTTTTGCAGACTTAGGCAAGAGTTATGTTCTTAGTGGCTAAATTTTTTATTTTTATTTTTCTAGAATGTATAAAGCCATGTATATGTTTCCAGAGTCCTATAATTGTCTTTTGAGTTTCTTTTATTTGTGAAAATAGTACAACTGTCATTTGAACAAGGTTAACCTATGAAACTCATGTTCTACATATGCAGAGTTTTATCCAAATCTATTTTGTGGATTGTAAAACAACTGCTTGGACTATGACAAGTCTCTAATTGTGTGATTTCTTCCTTTTTTAGGGTCTTGCATTGTAAGGAAGGAAACTCAATCCATTCAAATACTGAAGGAGAAACAGAATCTTAACATTACTCCAAGAACTTTTGTCAGTACTGAGTCATATGACGGGAAATTGGTAAAGTTTTCTTATTAACATCATTTTATCATCAAACCTAGGATATCCATTAGTCCAGGATTTGCCTTAATTCATGGACTGCTAAGTTACACCAGTCTCCTGCTGCAGGTTAATGTGGTTGATGGGTTGAAACTGTATGAAGAACTATTTGATGATTTAGAAGTTTCAAAACTAGTTAATCTGGTGAATGATTTGAGAGCTTCAGGGAGAAGGGGACAGTTGAAAGGTAAGTTTACTGGTGCCTACCCTTTTTTATGGACGGCACTTGCCCTTATCTAAAAACTAGTTCCCGTTTAAATCTGTTTGTAGAAATGTACATGTGACTCTTTGGTTCCTTGTTGAAAGGTGGAAAAGAAACAGGAAATAAGTGCTCACATAATAGCAGCTTGTGATGGCTAACCATGTGCTAATTTGGATGCTAACCATAATTGAAAAATATAATTAATGCTATTCATGTTCTGCTAGTGATGCAGTATGTAGACTGCTATGCTGCAGAACATGAACATATTATCTGAGTCTTAGCAGTTCCCTATATAACATTGGCTTCTATGAAATTAATTCCTTTTCTGGGGTGAATTTTGTTAATGCATGTTACCACTGCCCTTGTTTTCCTTCCAACTCTTTCATTATTCTAACTTATATTCTCGTTTTCCAAAGTCATGTTTTCTGATTTGAGTTGCCATGCAACCGTATTGGACTTCTTTTGGATGGGTTGGGAATTGACTTTTTGTTTGACTTTCTTAACTCCTCTGTTTCCTTGAGAAAGGGGTATGAGTGTTACAAAACTAAGATCATTAGGATCTGTTATAGTTCAATCTGGTGAGATGCTTCAAGGACTGCACTCCTTCGAGGAAGAATATGACTGCCAATTGTCTCGCTAATATCCTTTTAAGGCGGGCTACTCTCTTTCTGTATACAATCACAATAGTACTTCTTGACTTTGCTCCACAATCTGCACAGTGGACTTCTATATTTATGGTGTTAAACTGCCTTTCTTTTGGGTATTTTAATGAAATTAATTTTTCCCTGTCGAAGCATACATATTTTGGATGTCATAGGAATGGACTAAATCATTCTCTTAGTTGAGATTGACAATAGCTTTAGATTGTGTGACATACCTTCACAATTTTTTTCTAAGCATTTAAATTGACTCTTAAAGGTTTCTGTATTAGCTTGATATATTAAAGAATATGTAAATTAATTAAATTTTTTTTTTTTTTTGTATTTAGTTATTTTGTATCTTTTATTCCTTCAACTCTAGGCACATATCTGGAAAAAGATAATGAACACAAGAAGGGAGAAATAACCTTGAAGTTTGCTAATACGGCATTTTGGTTACACCTTTCCTATGCCTTGGCTTTCTATAGTCTTTCTGAAGTCCAGTGGCTTTTTCTTCATTAGATTGGAATCAGGATTCATTTTGAGTATTTAAATCTTACCTTAGTGAAGTCCGGAATCAAATTCGATTGAATAGTAAGATGTGCTACAGCCTACAAAATTCAAAAGGACCATCATTATTGACACATGTATAAAAATACAAAACCTTTGGAAGAATAATTTAAAATAAATAAAAGAATGTGCTATTGTGTCTCAACCCATGTAGTCTATGGTAACACACTTGTCTTCATGGAAAATGATATTGGTCTTAGTTCAAATGGAACTAAATATGATGTAGAATAAGTTCAAACAATGTGACCTCAAATTTCCAAAAATCAAAGTCACCTTGTTGGCATGTTAATTGTGCATGATAAAGAACTTTCGATTTTAATGATAGTGTGGTAAATTTGTACCAATTGAAATGTAAAGAAATATGAAGGAGCACTAATGCAGATATCCTTGGGGAATAGCAAAATCATTGAAGACTTAAAATTTTACTTTGACTTTCCAAGGCATAAAGGCAAGCTCAAATGATACTCGAGTTTCTTAGTCACAGAAGGCCCATCTTTGTGGCTGAGAGAGTGGTCACAGATAGCAATATCCACTAAATAAGCTTAACAAATGATGAATCATCGGTGCTTCTAGTGTAAGAGATTTTTTTTATGCGGAGTTATAGTTTATTTTTGTGGCCAGAACAGTGAAGGTTTTAGAGATGCTTGTAAAGGTTTTGTGCGTACTGACTAATAGAAAAGAAGTTAGTGGGACAATGCTTTGCAGGAATATCTTCTTAACTGTTTCCATGATACATGAACTGTAATCTAAGTTGTTTTTGGTCTTGTGGGTGTCCCAGAAAGAGATTTCTTAATGAGGATGATTAGGAAGCTTTTATTTAAAAATATAGTGGACTTTGCACGCACGTCAATTAGAGTTCTTTAAAATTATATAATTCGTATATTATGTCTTTATTTTTGTACTTTTTATTTTTCAAATAAAATTAATCCTTATATTAGCTTGGATTTTGAATTTTGCGGATGAAGACTTTTCGACTAGAGGAGTGACTATTTGTTGTATCAAGAAAACTTTGGGTTCTACAGTTTATTTACNACGTCAATTAGAGTTCTTTAAAATTATATAATTCGTATATTATGTCTTTATTTTTGTACTTTTTATTTTTCAAATAAAATTAATCCTTATATTAGCTTGGATTTTGAATTTTGCGGATGAAGACTTTTCGACTAGAGGAGTGACTATTTGTTGTATCAAGAAAACTTTGGGTTCTACAGTTTATTTACTAGTTCCAACAAAAGAAAAAAAATGCATATATTAGATACAAAAGTAAATTCAACATGAAGTTCATAGAACTTTTCTCATTATTTGAAATTTTCATACAAGCGATTAAATATTAATTGTATAAATTTTCTGAATGAACGAGAGAAACAAAATATTCTCATTCAATACTTTACATTACGGCTTATACATCCTTTTATAATACATTGATGGAACTAAAAAAGGAAAAACAATAAAGAGAATATATTCTTGCCTATAATCTATCAATTAGCACTAATATGGAAAGATTTAAATCTCATTCCATATACACGGTTTTCTACACTCCCCCTCAAGTTGGACTGTAGATATTGATCATATCCAACTTGCCAGTGAAATCGTTGAAACTTTGTTGAGACAACCCTTTGGTGAGTATATCTGCTCTTTGCTCCTTTGTGGGGACATACACCATACAAATGAATCCATCTTCTACCTTTTCCTTGATGAAAGGTCTATCGGTCTCCACATGTTTTGTTCTATCATGTTGAACTGGTTTAAGTGAAATGTCGATGGCGGCTTTGTTTT
>CAIGRR010527266.1:0-11852 GCA_903798365.1 Fraxinus sp. 1973-6204
AAATTGTGCGAATATATCATAAGTAGATTTAGGATTACATTCGTGAATTAAATTGGTTTTGACAATAAATCCTCCGATTAGAGAGTTGGGATGAAAATTCTCAAATTGAGTTATAAAATAAATAATTGATGTGATCGATCCAATCCAATTGAGGGAATTCCGACGCTTCATTACCTCAAGTTATTGATTCTAATTTCACACTTCAAATATTGAATTTTACTACACATTAAAGAGGATACTTCATCCATTTTTGATTCTTTGAGAATTTTTTTATCTTCTTGTGGAATTGACACCCCAAAGTTGCATTACAGCTACCGCTTCTTCTAGCAAGTGTTTCCCAAGTACTTAATTAACTTTTACTACAACTATTGAATTTACGTGTGTCCATTCATGCCTCAGATCAAGACCAAGAAATGATTGGGATACAAAGCGATGAAGGCAACAACGGGTGCTAAGGGCAAAAGAAAAGAAATTTCGGCCGAGGTCGCGAATTGATCCAAAGAGATCAAACCCGAGGTTAAGCCTGAACAACCTCTTAAACGCAGTCGATCAATTGAGCCATCATATCATATGGCATCGTCACCTCAAAATCCGCTCATTTGCCTTCGGTGCCTGTCACCCATTCCAATGACTATTGCGACTAGCTCTTCAAGGTCACAAGATAGGTGCCCAGATCTGTGAGGCCTAATGTTGATAATTTGATGGGCTACCAACCTGAGATACTTTTTGACTTTCTCAAAGCTCCATCGCCTTCTAGGGAGTCTAATGCGGCACTTCCATCTCCCTTTAGAGAGTCTGCTACTTTCCTCACTAGGAGTTGGAATATCGAGAGAAGTAATTCCATGCTGAAATGCCAGTGGGCGAAGCAATAATTTCTGCCCAACTCCATAGCCACAGATCAATCTTGTATATGATGTCTATGGCAGATAAGGTAGTTTTTTCAAACTCAAGTAAAACTCATTAAGTTATGTGAGTGTCATGATCTGTAACTCATATTATTTTCCTATTTTCAGGTAAAGGTCAAGCTAGACAAAATGCTTGAAGTAAAAGACCAAGACGTAACCTTGTTTCACAAAATGGAGGTGGAAAAGGCAAAATTTGCTGAAAAAGAGAAGGATTATGAAGATCGCCTAAACAAAATGGAGGTGGAGCTGAATGCCAGATTGATCTCATAGCTCAAACTTATGGATGATAACAAAGCTCTGCAGATCTGGGGGAGAAAGCCAATGCCCGAGCTGAAAATGAGATGACGAGAGCTGAAGAAGAAAAAGCTCGAGCCGACGAGGCCATAAAAAGAGCTGAGGAAGCTGCTAAAAAGGTGGAAGAGGTGGAGCTCAAAGCTTCGAAAGCAGTTGAGAATTGGAGGGCCTCTCCTGAGTTTGACGCACTGGCTCAGTTCCTTGTAGGAAATTCCTCTAAGTGTTGCAGTACCTGCAACCATAGTTCGGTCTGCTCATAAGCAGGGCTTAAATGATTTCCTTATAAGAACTCCTCTAAGTGTTGCAGGACATGCAACCTTAGTTCAGTGAATCAATGGTTCTGTATATTTTCCATTTTAACAAAACATACATTTTATTATAGATAGCATATGCGCGATACAAGATACATTTTCTTTCCTGATAATACTTCTTAAGATGTTCTGCATTCCAAGGATACAACAGAGGTCTGTAGATATCTTCTAGCTTTTAAGCCCCCTTAAGTAATACTTTGGTTACTCTCTATAAGGGCCTTCCCAGTTAGATCCTAGAGATCCAGAGCTAGGTTCCCTTGTTGCCAGAAAACTTTTCCTTAATACCAGGTACCAACCTCGAACTCTCATTTCCTAACCTCTAGTTATAGTATTTCATGTTGCGTTACTTATGTACTGCATTCCTGATTTCAGTCTCATTCCTCATTTCTTCTACTAGATCTAGTTCTCCTCATATCTTACTCTCATTTTCCTCTTCACGGTATACATTATTGTTCGAATGGAGGGTATTCCTATCTTAAGGGAAATTATGGCTTCCACCTCGAAAGCTAAAGAGAAAGGGGTTTCCCCTGTGCTATTCCTAGACGTGGTGCGGTAAGACCATAGCACGTTGGGGAGTTCCTCAGCCCATCCTCCTTTAAGAGTATCAAGTTTAGCCTTCAGTGTATACTTGATGATCTTATTAATTGCTTTGACNGGGAGTTCCTCTGCCCATCCTCCTTTAAGAGTATCAAGTTTAGCCTTCAGTGTATACTTGATGATCTTATTAATTGCTTTGACTTGGTTGTTAACTTAAGGGTGCTTCGGCGTGGAGAAATACTTTCGTATACCAACTTCTTCACAAAAGTTAGCAAAGCGAACATTGTCAAATTGCTTTCAGTTGTCAGTTACGATGGAATATGGTATTCCAAATCTACAACAATGGACTTCCACATGAAGTCGATGGTTTTTTGCTCGGAGATTTTAGCCAGGGTTTAGTATCCACCCATTTAGTGAAGTAATCTACAGCAACGATCGCAAACTTTGTTTCCCCCTTTTCCAGTAGGCATGTGGCCAATTAGATCGACCCCACACTTGGAGAAAGGCCAAGGTCCAGTTACATAGTTTAATTCTCATGGCAGGAGTTTTATGTTAGGAGCGAGGCGTTGACATTTATCACACTTTCTAACAAACTCCAATGCATCCCTCCTCATGGTGGGCCAAAAATATCCTTGTCGTACTATCTTGTGAGCCAATGATTGTCCAACGGAATGATTTCCACGCACTCCTTCATGTACTTCTTGCAAAGCATAAAGTGTTTCCTCCACATTCAAGCCTCTCAACGAAGGCACAGAATATCCTCGTTTGTAGAGAACATTGTCAATCAATATCCTCCGCATAACTCCTCTATTTCTCTTCCTTTCGACTTCGGCCTCCGATATTTGATCCTCCTCATTAGCACTGTCCACTTCATTCCCATCATCAGATTTAACTCCAGGATCACGCCAATCGCGCCTCCTAACATATTAGGAACTCCTTTAGGTTGTCCCTTTGTAAGTGTTATATCACCATATCTTGCTGATCCATTCTATCTCTAATATATTCAAATACCACATTCATCCTCTCGAATTTTTGTTGCGTGGCTTCATCATGAAGGCTTGATTGTTTTCCTCTCCAGATATGGGTTCCTCGTTATCAGACATCATATCAACTAGAATTAGTATACCTCGTGTGTTTGTACTCGTGTCTAAATCAAATTTGGCTTTTTTTCATTCTAATAATCTCACTGCTCTTTCCTTTTTTCCTCTCATTGCTTTCTTTCGAGTTCTCTAAGGAACTAATTCGATCTAAATCAAAACAATTTTCCAACTGTGAAGTTCAAACGAAGAATTGAAGAAGAAATTTGACTCTAGAAAGATTCAAGAAAAGAAGGAATGGAAAATTGAATGGTTACCAATAACAAATTCAATAAAGTGTTTCTTGAATTCGATTCTAGCCTTTCTCGCAACAATAGTGAGTCCAAATATAGTTTGGGGGTTGAATTGAATTCTCGAATGAATTTATGTTTCAAGAAATTCAAGAAAGTGGTTCTTGAAATTGAATTGGACACTTTTGGCTTGGAAATTTGATTTTCTAGTTGTTGGAACTTTATTTTCTAATTAACTGAAAGCTTTTTACAATTTTTCATTTATTTTTTTACACTAAATTTGCGAAGATTCAACAAAAGTCCAAAAAAATGAAAAAAAAAAAAAAACAATTGATTTGCACTAATTAGAACATGCGCTTCTTGAATATTTTGGTGTTTTTATTGGATTGAAAGACTGAAAATATGAAGAAATCTAAGAAATCTAATTGGATTAAATGTGAAACTTGATGTTTTGCTTGCTGTATTCGAACTCTTATCCCGTGTTACTTAAACAAGTAATCCCATGACTTCCTTGATCTTCTTTCCTTGCAATCTTGTCTTGGTCTTTCTTCCACAATTAACGGATACTTGGAGCCGTCGTCCCATAGTTCTCCTCATAATTGAAAAAAGGAGCAGTAATGTATTCTTCGGGTTCTAATCATCAATGCCCATAGAAGGTGTAGAGCACCCTATAGAAGGTGAATCTCTTGTTGTGAGACGTACTCTTAGTACACACATTAAGGTGGATGATATGGAGTAGCAGAGAGAATATTTTTCATACTAGATGCAATGTTAACAACAAGGATGATTATAGATGGGGGACTTGTACCAATGTAGCTAGTACCATCGTTACTGAGATGTTGGGCTTGTCGATGGTAAAACATCCTAGGCCCTTTTTCTCACAAAACACAATTATAAACACATAAAATTCCACTTACCCTTTTTCCTTAGACTAAAAGGCACCTTTGAATTGAACACAAAAGGGTATTCAAACTCCAAGCATTTATGGTAGAGTGTTTTCGGTACTTTTGTAAGTGAAGTAAAAATGATTTGTTTTCGACTTGCATTAACTGTGTTAATGTGTTACTCATGAGAAAATGGAAGCACCATTTGGTGGTTCAAATAAGATATGAAGAGATGATTTTTGGTACTTGAAAGGGGTTATCAAAACTTGAGAATAAGCGAACTACCTGATCACCGGTTCGTTTTGCAGAATTGATGGAGATACAAATAACCAAAGTTTGCATTTCTGGAAAATATATTTTGTTTCATCATTTATTTCAGTGTTTCCTACTGAGTATTACTTGTGGTACTCATCCCTACTAAAACTTTACAGATTAATTTGAGGCATGGCATTGGTTTGATATAATGGCAAGTGCTCGGCTATTTGAAATGCTCTTTAACTTTCTACTAAAATTTTCAATTATGTAAATCTTTATGAACACTCAAATGTCTATTTCGTCTAATTTTTATATACATTGTAGTCAAACTATAATTTTGAATGTTGAATTGACAATGCGTGAAGTTTAATTATTACTAAATTGAGTTTTCAGATTGTGTCCTCCTATTTAAAAAGGGTATAACATGGGCTATAGTGCATGTTTTAGAGTAAAATTAGTGGGGTTTGAAAATCTTACGAGCCTTCTAATATTGATTTTTGGAATTCTCTAAAAGTTATGTCTTTTTTAGTAGACTACGCCGAGTCAGTTTCAAAATTATTGTCCAGCATAGTTGTAAAATATTTTCGTGCTTCAAATATTATCGCCGAGACCCCAATTTTTTTATATGTTGTACGTATATGAATGTTATAGCCTTTATTAAAATTTTATAAATTTTAGTTTACTTTGGTAGGCTAAACATATTTTTCTTTTTGTTGTCGCGTAACCGGTATTTGTTGAATTTCCTCTAGATGTTTTTCAAAATCAAATTACACCATCTATATGGACAAATATCTCCCATTATTTTTTAATATTGCAAACTCCAGAATTTTTCTTATTTACAATTTATTTTGGTTAACATTAAAGAGCTCAAACTAAGATTTTTTTTTTAAATGCTTTGAGTTCCAAGAATTTGGGCCGTTACACTTCCTAAATTAACAAAACTTTTGAGATTAAATGTAATACCTTTGGAAATGTTTTGATGCAGGATAGGCGACCAATAACATTTCTCAATGAGAAGCTAAGCGGGGCAACTTTGAAGTACCCCACATGATCAAAAGCTTTACATGGAGTTGTTAACTACCTATGGCCAAAGGAGTTTGTAACTCACACTGACCTTGAATCATTGAAGCATCAAAAGGGTCAAGGTAAGTTGAATAAGAGGCATGCGAGGTGGATGGAGTATATCAATACTTTTCCCTATGTCATTGGGTATATAAACTAGGTAAGGAGAATATAGTTACTGATGCATTATCAGCAAGGTATTTCTTCTTTAAGTGCCAAAATGCTTAGGGTTGAGTATATTAAAGATATGTATGCCAATGACACAGATTTTGCTAAAATATATATGTCATGTGATACGACTATCATTGATAAATTACAAGAATGATGAGTAGTTTAAGGAAAATAAATTATGTGTGCCTAAATGTTCTGTACGTGAATTGTTGGTGCATGAAGCACATAGTTGGAGATTGATAGGTCATTTCAGTGTTAGAAAAACCTTAGAAATGTTGCATGAGTATTTTTATTTGCCTAAAATGAAAAGAAGGCCAAATCTAAGATTTTACCACGTTATATAACATGGGTTCATGTATCCATGAACTTTGTATTGGGGTTGCCAAACACTAAAAGGCGTAGTGATTTTATATTCGTGGTGGTGGATAGGTTTAGCAAGATTGATCAAACGGTACTAATGTTATCGTATTCCTAATCCAAATTCATATGTAAAGTAATGCATTCATTTACATGATTATCTAATCCGAATTATTGCACTTGCCATACATGTTATTGGTAACATTTTTTGCCTGTGTGTTGAAATTGCGAAATTCTAAACCTACTCCGAACCTCTCAGCACCACAACAACTAATTACCTAATTGATGATCAAGCAATTAAATAATTCAATAAAGCATACCAGATCAATGATGGATACGAATTATCTAAACTACTTGGTCTTTGAATTTAAAACAATAATAATAAGGTTCATCATCATTCAACATAAAGGAAATCTAGCCTAACATGATTCTAATGATAAAACAACAATAAGAATGGAAAAACATCACCTGAAATTTATAATTATAAGGAGATGTGAAATCGTTTTCTTGTTCTTGATCTTCAATCCCAAGATTTGATTCTACAAGTTCTTGATTCCATCCACGAGCTAGATTTGTTCTCCTCTCCAACTTATGATGAATTCGTCCCTCATTTCCTCATAAACTTTTTGATATAATGTTGTATGAGAGGTGAGAGAGGGAGATCCCATGATGTTTTTCTCACGTTGTCTATTGTAGCCTTCAAGAAATAGGTCAAGAATGCCCCAAAATTGGTTTTCAAAAAAGTTAGAATAATAAAAGAAAACTGGCATATGTAGTCTGGATTTAATCCATGTGTATCTAGGCCTTGCGTGGTGTGCTCTCATCATCATCTTGGGTTGGACATTTTTGGGCGGTGAGTGTGCACACCTGAAATTTTGGTAATTGGCATTATGGTCCCCAATCTGTCGTACTCAGTTCAATCGAGTCATTTCTTGGTGAAATATGAGTCCTTTGGTTTCCAATCTTGCCCAATTGATCCTGTATGATCTTCAATCATCAGATATGGTCTAGATCAACTATTGAATATTTACAATTCTTCAAACATTGAAAATCATCATTTTTCATTAATTTCTTTCAATTTCACTTCAATCACTAAGTTTTACCTAACAAGTAAAATATATACAAGATTAATTCGTCAAAAGTACTACAAATATCATCATTTAGTGGTCTAGATAAGTTTATAAAATACACTTATCAAACACACCCATTCTTGATCATCTATTTGTCATCAAACAAAACTAAATTTGGTTCGATGATGTAACGACCCAATCTATGCCCAAGCCTAAATTTCGTACTATCTGTTCTGGAAAAGCTTGAACCCATCTTATCCCTCATGAATTTCTATCACGTACTAGGATCCGAACACATGAACTTTCCTTAGGAGAAACTTCATATGAATCCTTGTACCAATTGGGAAAATTGGTACTAGTATTCAATTTAAATCTTGAGGACGTAATACAAATCCGTACGGGGTGAAATAGAATCAAGCTCTCTCAAAGCAGACAATTCAAAAATTAATGGGTTGGACTTAAAGGCTCAATCGTTACAAATGATCTATCGTTTGTCTCATGAATGAAATTATTGTATTAAATTTATGAACAACTTCAAAATCACAATCCAAAACTCAATTTTCACTTATCCAATGTAAAAAATTGATGTGTGTGTCAAGAATTAAATTAAATGTCATAAATTCCTAATCGTCAAATATTTTCTTACTTCACTCGTGAGATACAAATCCCAAACTTTTTATTTTAACTTTATTCCCAAGGTATGATCTTAGATTCACTGCCTCTATTGTTGGATAGACTTTTCACTAATTGCATGTTAATATCTCAACAAATAGGGATTCTCCTTTATTTTGATTGCTTCAACCTCTGAGAATCAACATGTTATTTTCTCTTGTCAAAAGTCTAATTCTCTCAAATAATTTTTTGGAGCTTAATCAATGCATGTTCACGTCTTCTGTTTCCTCACCTGCTTTTTCTAGTTTGTTGTGTGTATTATGTTTCATGCACTAGGTTGATCTTTTTTAAGTTTTCTTTTTAGGATTTTCATTCATTTGAATCTTTTATGGGTAACTTTCACTCATGAATCGTGATAGCTTTTCCTTTTTATGCAATGGTTCATTCAATGCCCCAATTAAACACTCGTTCTAAATTATTTAACATCTTAAATTTTGTATAAACCACATAAGCTTTTTAACCTACAGGAGTCAGTGCGAGTATAAACGCAGTGTATAATGCACCCCAAAACAAAACTCACAATATATTTCGTTTGTACGCATATCATTAGAATCCTATCGGGATTAATTATGACAAAAGTTTTCCTACTTTTCCAACATTAGAATCCTACATACTAATACTGAATAGTATTTAGAAATACCAAATACAAGAAAGATCAAGATTGATATAAGTAGCCAAAAATATAACAAATAAGTGGAAATAAAAATAAAAATTTCAAATCCAATTACAAATCAATATATTCAATTTAAAAACATTATTTCCTGACAACGGTGCCAAAAACTAGTTAATTGATTCGAATAATTGAAATTTTTATTGCAGTTAAGTTAAAATCCCTTTTGGGTATGAAGACTTGTCATGTTTTGGGCATTATCATTTGTGGGCATCGATAGAAGGAAAATCATCCAGATTCCCAAACCTAGATTACATGATTGCTTGATTCATACAAGTCATATTTTTAGTAAAATAGATCTTGGAAGTGGCTACTACCAAATTAAGATGAAAGAATGAGATGAACAGAAAACTACTTTTAAGCCTAAATATTGATTATATGAGAGTGGATTAGTAACTTCATGAGATTAATGAACCATGTTTTGCACGCAATTATTGGTAAATTTGAAGTAGTTTACTTTGATGAGATCCTAGTTTATCAAAGAGTTTAGATGTGCATTTGAGATGTGTGCTTGATGTTTTAAGACATGAAGATCTATATGCTAATCTTAAGAAATGTACCTTTTGCATGGAGAAAATTATTTTTCTTAGTTATATTGTTAGTAAAGAAGGTATCAAGGTGGATGAAGAGAAAGTTAAGGAGATCAAGGAGTGGCTAACGCCTAAAAATATAACTAAGGTAAGAATCTTTCATGGTTTAGCTAGTTTTTATAGCCATTTTGTTAAGGATTTTAGCATACTTGCTACACCACTCATTGAAGTTGTTAAAAAGAGTGTTGGAGTTCGCTGGGGTATTGACCATGAAAACACATTTAATATTATTAAGGATAAGTTGTGTTTTGTACATATTTTAGCACCTAACTTTAATAGAACTTTTGAGACTGAATGTGATGTATCAAGAATAGGAATTGGAGCTATTTTGATACAGGATAGGCTTCCCATAGTGTTTTTTTTTAGTGAGAAGCTAAGCGGAGCAGTCTTGAACTATCCCACATATGACAAATAACTTTATACTCTTGTTCAAGATTTGGAGACATGGCAACACAAACTATGGCTAAAGGAATTACAGGCTCATGAAGTACTTGATTGGGTTTATAGAAATTGGGGTAGTAAACTACCTTCATTCCAATGTAGGAACGATCCTGAAGTTTATTTGGAGTGTGAGAAAAAAGTCGGAATTGAACTTTGGTTTCATAACTATTATGAGGAGATAATGATGAAACTGGCAATGATAGAATTTAATGATTATGCAATAACAAGGTGGGATTAATTGGTGACAAATCAGGAGGAGAAATCATTCTACCTATGGAACCTTTGGGTGAATGGAAATCTCTCATGAACAGGAGGTTTGTACCTAGTCATTACTATAGAGACCTTTATCAAAAATTATAGTCTTACCCAAGGTTTAAGGAGAGTAAAGGATTACCATATGGAGATGGAGGTATATTTGGGCTAATTCGAGCAGCAAAGTATTCTTCGGGGTTCTAATCTTCCTTGGAGATCAAAGTGGGGAGATAATAATAGGAGTTATGAGGCTGTTTCAAAGAATAAGATCGAACAACTAATGGGAAAGGAAGAGATAACAAGTAAAAATAAAACCAAAAGTTTGATTTTTAGCCTTCTAGGAAAAAGGATATTAAATGCTTTAAATGCTTGGGTTCTAGACACATTGAATCTCAATGCATAAATAAAAGGCAATGATTATACGTGATAATGAGGAAGTGATGACTAAAGAGAGAGTGATAGTGATAACATGCCCGAGTTGAAGGATGCTTGTGATGGTGATGGGTATAGTACCTAGTAGGAGGTAAAGTACCTGTTGCGAGACGTAATCCTAGTACACAATTTAAGATGGATGATATGGAGCAATAGAGAGAATACTTTTCATAATAGATGCTATGTTAACAATGAGGAGTGTAGTATAATTATTGATGGAGGGAATTGTACCAATGTAGCTAGTACCACTCTTGTTGAAACATTGGGCCTATCCATGCTAAAACATCCTAGACCTATATTGCAATGGTTGAGTAAAAGTTGAGAGGTCAATTTTAACCAAACAAGTTCTTGTGAGCTTTACTATTGGGTTGTATAGTGACTCAGTGTGTGATGTGGTTCCTATGCATGATGGGTGTATCTTGTTGGGAAGGCATGGCAGTATCATAGGAATGTTTATCCATGATGGTTTAAGAATAGGTACAACATAATGAGAACCAAGGGATGAAGGCTAGCAAGGATCGTTGATTGTGGAAGAATGACCAATGACGAGATCACACGCAAAACATGAAATTTCACGTTGGACATGGGAAGAGAAACCTCAATTATTGAACTTGATTTGAGCAAATGAAAATGAAGACCTGTTCGATAACTATGCCATAGCATAGTATAAAACATGATGCTGTCTTATGTACTATTCTTGAAACAAAGAAGTGGAATTTTGGTTGTTCTATGCTGTCGCGGGAGTTACAACTATGCGGTTGCATATTTCATTTTCTGGGCACGTTTTTCAGATTTTTCCTAGAAGTCTATTTTTGGTAGAACTCTTGTTATGGTATCTTTTTGATATAATTCCTTTTTAATTAGGTTTTTATGGGTTTCCTATAAAAAGAATTCATTATATTAAATCGAAGCAATGTTGCATTCTTCTTGTTCAATATTGAACCCAATTTCGAACTTATCAAGGATTTCATCTTTGTGACGCTCAAAAACTTCATAACAAGGTTCATGATTTTTGTGATTAAGGGGTCAAGCTCGTTTATAACTTTGGTTCCTTGATTCAATAAATTATTGGGTCAAGTTTCAAACAGGGATTTTGGCTTTCTTGGGTTTTGATCTTAATTACCTTTGTGGGTTTCGGAGCTACTATTTCTAAGTGGGTTCACATCACAACATTTTCAAGTATGGAAAATCAATTATTCTTGTTCTTTTAACCTCAAAACAGGCTTGTGAGGACCAATTAAAGTTAACGGTTGATGGAGAGGGGGAGAGAGAGAGAGAGAGAGAGAGAGGAAAAATGAAACTGAAACTTTCTAGAAAAAAGAGAGAAAGAGAGAAAGTAGAGAGGTAGCTGAAAATAATAATAAAAAAAAAGGGTTGGGCCACAAGAGAAAAAAGATAGAGAAAAGGGAAAATAAAAGTGATTTGGTATGCAAAAAACGATTGAGATTAGCCCCTATTTGACTTTGATAATCCATGGAGGGCAACAAACTTACAAAGTTCCGGCTAAACTTGAAGAGGACCAAATGACGAGGTCGCGAGCAAATAGGATATAACGACTGGGTCCCACTTAACGGGCTGTTCCGACCGTTAGATCGACGACGTACTGTGCCCACTGTACCAAC
>CAIGRR010527431.1:0-13910 GCA_903798365.1 Fraxinus sp. 1973-6204
ATTAATCTACTCATGGAGTAGAACACACTCATCCAAAAAAATCTTTTGTCCAACTAACGAGACTCAATAAAATAATTGGTCAAAAGTTGGTCAAACCAACTAATAAAACCCAATTTTTCCCAACATGTCATCAACTACATATTTAGTGAACTTTCTATTTTCTAATTCATACATGAAAAGTAACATCGTACAAGAGCGGATGTGAAATCTTAAAAGCCTTTGTGGTTTTTCAAAAACTGTTTTGGTTTGTTCCCTTAGTAATATGCTGGAGTTTAATTAAGTTGGATTTAAAACCTCATGCTTTCTCTTGGCCTTGTTTTTTTTCTATTATGCGTAGCAATATTTGTACTTTGGTGATTTGTTTGGTGAAATGGATTAGATAATGTTGTTTTATTTTATCAAAACGTCTGTAGTATGCATTGGTTGGAGGGGATGCGGCTTCGAGAAATGTCGTTTCGGGGCAAGCATTCAAGGGGAATGGCTTGTTTGGTGGTTCAAATCCACCTCGGGATATGGCTGTAAAACACAAGCAATATGTATGATATTGAGCTTGAGCATCCCAATAATGGGGCTAGTGGAAAATTGAAAAAATCGAAAAGTTAGATCCTAAAAAGCTAAACTTCAAATAATTGATTATTGAAATTGATGCAATTTGTATTATTCGACTTGAAATCACTCCAAAATTTGTGCATAGTGAGGATTGATGCCTCAAATTCTTTTTATTTTTTTAATAAAAGATTAATATTCACAAGTTGTGGATTGGGATGGTTAATAAAACTAATTGTTAGAACTTGAGACATTTTTATTTTTTCTTAGGGAATCTTTTGAATTGTAACTGCTTAGCTTTAAATTGACTTTTGATCATCACAAGTAACATGAATAATTTATCATCTTTTTTAAAGAAGCGCTTCTATTGGTGTTTGAAACAATTTTCTCGTTCATATTACTTTATCACTAAAGTCAATAATTTTATACGAGGAACAACTGAACTCAATCAATTGATGTCGTTACTTTTAGTTTTCTATCGAGGTATATCTCATATTCATTTTCAGTTGTTTAACTTAATTTATACATTTTTTTTCTCAATCAAGTCACTCCTAAATTTATTAGTTTGCTAAACGGAAAATTGACATGACAATTTGCATAAATATAAATGGTTTATCAACAATCAACATAGCTTAATTTAGCCATAAAGTTAAGCACTTGAAAAAATTGTATAATTGGCATCCATGACAACGTCGCCTGTGAGCGTTGGCATTCCATAACCATGCTTGTATTTATGGTCGTCACCGACAAAGCATTTATTCTTTCTTCAGTATTTTCTTTCAATATTTTGTCTATATATTAACTTTTATATATTTTATAATTTTTTTTAAAAAAAAATTGTTGAAGAGATACCAAGTGCTTTTTCATTTCATTGGTGATCAGCGAATGAAGTATTGTCGATGATTGTTGACAATATTAGCGTCGGTAATCAAACATATAAAGACAACCAATTTTATCGAGATTCCTAATATCATAAACATTGTCTCAACGTTTTTTTCGAGACCCTTAACTCAATCATAGGGGTTCTTTAATTGGGTTGTTTAGTGCGGTCAAACTACATATTCTATGATTTGTTAATTGGGTTTGGTACGATCAAACTACATGTTTGAAATAAGTTTGAAAATTCATAATTTTAATAATTGTTTTCTTAATTTAAATTTTAATAATTGTTTTCTTAATTTAAACACATGTTATAAACACTATCTCAACTAACTGACACTATAAGAAACAACATCTCACACTTCTAAAAAAAAAAATTTATGCTAACCTCTCTAATATTTCAGTTTTCAACTTTTAGATGACTCATGCCCACCTTGATCACCTTTAAGACCAATTAGATCATAAATAATTTAAATACAAATTGTTAATGTCCACCAGAATAAAAGATAGAACTTCATACCATCTAATATTATAATTTGGCCATTTCATAAAATGTTAATATCTGAAATATGCTTCTAACAATCGAAATAAAAGGCTTTATTGAGAAAATTATTTATTTATTTATTTAGAACTCATTTGCACTTTTTTGAAAAATTTGAGACTACAATTGAAATTAGTTCTTTATTTCTTTCTGCATCTGTTTCTCCTTTTTTTTTTTAATTTTCTTTTATTTAAATATTGAGAGTATATTCGTCATTTCACAAGACTTTATTGAGAAAATGAAATAAAATGGAGCCTTCCGCACTCAAAAGTCATATGGGGAGGATTTTCAGCCAATTTTAAAAGGTAAGGGAGTATTCCGCAATAAATCCAATGGGATTGGGGAGATTTTGGGACAAACCTTGGGGGGAAAAAAAAAAGTGTTGTGACATTTACCGTACATCTAAGCATAACATTAACTCGTTTACTGCGAAAGAGAACAGTAAAGAGTTAATGCTCGAGGAAAGCAATATGTTATAACATTTATGAAGTAAAATTAGTTCACTCTTTTATTCAAACGATCGTCCAACTACTATGAATATTGCCTTGTTATTTCTAAGTTAATGCCGGGAAATAAGACATACCTTGTTGACTTTGAATGTTAAGTTTATTACTTCAAGAAAATTGTGGATCAATATCAGTCTTAAGTTAATAGATGAAAGTGAGTAAATCAACAATACCAAAATCATAAGATTATATATGGAAAGATGATGTATTTTCATTTCTGTATTCATTAGAGTTCAAACCCGTAAAACGTATACCTTAAGATCTCAAAATATTTGGAGCAGTGAAACTCCATTGACAGCTACGGCTACGTCATACAAGAATAAATGAAAACGTTAACACTCTATTGACACATATCCACTGTTCAGGACCGTGTACAATCGAACTCCAGTGTCACTAAAACTAAAATCATAATTGGCTAGGCCGCCTCCTTGCATCAGTTCGAGTTCTCTTTATAGGCTTCGCCCACCCAACAGTGCTGCCAATACTACCACTATTCCCAGGTTGAGGAGAAAGGGCAGCCCACCCTTGGGTATTTTGATGGCTAAATCCCACATCCTTCCCGCCTGAGTTTGAGCCCGGACTTCTGACATTTCGAATGAGGCCAGTAGGGGAGATGGGACCTGCTGACGCTTTCCCCAACTTCACAGAAGTCTTCTCTCTATCTTTCCTTTTCTTCTTGCAGATAACAAGGTCTCCTGGATGAGTGAGTGTGCGTGATTCGTCCGGTTGGCTAAGATCCCGACCGCTGCTACTTCCAAGTCTCAACTCCTTTTGAGGCATAATGCTCCTTACCTTAGTGTCTTCAACAGTATGAACAGACACTCGACTCTGTGACTTCTGTAGAGGAACTGGATCAATATTCACACCCTCCACTAATTTATGGCGCTTGTTCTGACCAGCAAGTACCTGTCTTGATGATGAACCCAAGGCTGGTGTAGATACTGGGCTGGAGAAAGAGACTGAATTTTTGGCTTCTTGAAAATCAGTGTCTGGAAATGCAATCTTCAAGATATCAAAGAAAAGATCGTGCACCTTTCTTGCTTCAGAGCTCACCTATTGCATTAAATTAGTTTAGTTCATTTAACACATCCTGATGAGGGCACACATATAACCCAGACATGAGTGAGGCTATCATTTGTTGGGGCTTTTAGTTTAACATTGCCCCGGAGCTCATCCAGTTATTTGTCATCATAACTGATTTACTGGTTTAGCCTCATCCGAAATAACAAAAAGTGTAGGCCGTTCAAGGTTTCATGACAGGTGAAACCTATAAAATGGAAGTTATAAGACTGTTCACCTCTCCGAATTAGATTAGACAAATTAGCTTGACCCATCGAAAGCTGTCTTCTATCATTAAGGAGAAGGTAGATGAAAATCTAGTTTTGACAAGTGAGCATGTGCATTCCATTTGAAATTTTATAAATAGATTTACCAATCATTCATGGCCTTGAATCTCTACAATTTAGTGTTCAACTTGTGAATCTATTTTGGATAAATTTGATGCTTATCAAAACATATTTTCAGGTGCGTTACTTGTCAATGTAACGGAAAATGTCTCAGAAGCATATTTTAAAATAAATTTCAGTGCAAGCCTAATTTAGAACCAACATGGAGTAAACAATATAAAGAGCAACAAAAATCTGTGAAATGATGGAACTGAAAAGTAATACCTCATATGACAACCCATAATGTTGCATCCCACACTTCAACATAAGCTGAACATCAGATACAAGCTCCATTACTCCACTGTACTCAGATTTGTCAATGCGTCGA
This sequence comes from Fraxinus sp. 1973-6204, assembly GCA_903798365.1. Classification (NCBI taxonomy): domain Eukaryota; kingdom Viridiplantae; phylum Streptophyta; class Magnoliopsida; order Lamiales; family Oleaceae; genus Fraxinus; species Fraxinus sp. 1973-6204. The sequence continues at coordinate 4,246 of CAIGRR010527431.1, forward strand.
TTGATCTTTCGTAAGTCCAGAAAGTTATCCCCCATCGCACCCACGGCACTAGAGTTTTCAATTCTTTTCCACAGTTCACTTAGCAGCGGAATTATTTGATGCCCTTCCTTGTCTATTCTCCTTTGGAGCTTGCTAATAACATTCTTGCACTGAATAAGACAACATTGAATAAAAATGACCAACAAGATAAAATTGGAAGATGATGGTGATGGTAGGCACCGAACAAAAAATTCGAAGAGAGTACTCAACAAAAATTTTCATATGCAAGACTTGCCACCATGCGCTATCTATATAAATAAACTTGTTACACATCATCCCTCTGGTAAAAGATTCCATAAAATAAGGACAAACAAGCTACTAGTTCAACTAGATGAATTTCCTACATTATTGCAAAATCCAAGACGTCTTTCCAAAATGTACAGAGAACGACTACTCTCAACCATACTCTTTAATATGCTGATCCCTGGATCGATCCCCAAAGGGAAACAAGAAAATAGGAGGAAAATAAAAATACAAATACAATAAGCCATGCAATTGCAACCCTGGCCAATATGAGCTTTGTTCTCTTGAATAAGGTAAAGACACGACCACAACCTTGGCGACTAAGAGATTTGTCCTCTTTGGCTTCGCAAAAATATTGTTCTTAAAAAATCTAGTTATTAATTTTCTCTCCCACCATCTACCATTTCCAAATTGTAAAAATGGACACAAACTTTCTGTGGAAGTAATAAGGCCCCATGTTTCATTTCCTATCATGTATCAAGGAGTACAAATTGTGAAGAGAGGAAAATCTTCATACCTTAATACTCTTTACATAAAATCCATGCCAAGACCAAATTGAAATTAAATTTATCATATATCAATTTATAACAGTTCTCATTTGCTTGGAATAACTTGATCATTAAACCCAATGGAAAACATCAATGTTCTACTTTCAAGCATTAATTGAGAATTTCATTGCAAACTGATTGAAAACATGTTTTTGGACTAACTGCTAAGGTTAACACAAGGCATCAGTCTCATCATATGCCACTAACATAGATCAAAAGCAAATTGTTCAATATAACAAAGTACAGCACAAGCACATGCAACATAGTAAAACAATACAATTAGAAAAAGACAACCCATATCGATTCCTCAATTCACAATCAAAAGAGAGATGCAATAAGAAAAGCTCATGCAAAGAACAAGTGAAACCAATCTTCATTTGTGAATCCAGTGAACGCAATAGAATAGGAATGGCCTATAGCTGCTTACCTTTCTCTGGATGACCTCAGACATCTTACTGCCACCACTTTTAGCCCCTTTCATGACTTTGCTATCCCAATTTTCTCTTGGGTATTCATCATCATCAATTGAAGGAGAAGAAACACGATTTCCCCTGCCAGATTTTCCTGAAACTTGCATTTGAGCCGAACTTGTAAGTTTCCTTGAGGGCAAATTCCGCCTGTTTTTGAAGGATGAATCGGTTTTGTCATGTTTTAACAAACTAGATTTTCCATGAACTTTAAGTGAACTGTCATCCCTAGCTTGTGAGTCATATTTGTGATCCATCTGGAATGGCAACTGAGAAGCATCCCCACAATGAATTGACAACTTCTCGCCATACTTCTCTTCTGATCTATCGGCAGTATGCCGTGGACGAAGCCGAATACTTCGTTTCCGTTTTATTTTAGGCTGCAAAACTTGTTCATCTTCACCTTCATCCCGATCTTGCATCCAACTACCAGATTGCTGGTGGTCAATATGAGAATCCCCAGAAACAGCAATTTCCCCTTCCTCTAATTCATCTGCCTGGCAAATTTGAAAATGAAAGCATCTAAGAAACTCAATAAGTTCAAGTATTTGGTTTGAAGAGAGAGAAGAGGTTGTTAAATGAGCCATACCAACTTGTTTGAACGGGAATTAGACCTACCATCTAAAGCAGAGAGAGATCCAAACTTCTGAGAAGATGCAGAAGAAATTATTTGCACTAATCTTCGACTGTGTGAAGAAGAGCCGGATGACCCACCTTCTCCAAGTATACCATTGTTTCCAGTGTTTTCTAAAGCTTTTTGGTATTTATATGCATCAGCAGAAACAGGACCATCTTCATCTGACAGATCTTTACTAACTGTGGCTGGTGCCCCAGTAAACTCATCGTCTTCAAATTCCCCAACTTCTTCTTGTAGAGAATGTTCAATCCTCTCGGAACTAGATTCAGAAAAATCATCATTTTCTTCATCCAATTCTGTGTAAATAGGAACTTTCCCCTTGGGCCGCCCTCTTTTTCTTGGCATCTCAGAAGCCACTTCATTGGAATTCATGCCGATACTTCCTCGGAATAAGGTATTCTTCGATGGTTTCTTCGATAAATTAGCAATGGTAGTGTTCACTTCCTTGGAACTAGTACGTAGCCACTGTGGAACCTCATCATATCGAGTCGTCTCCTCTGTCCAGTCAAGTTCTTCATCCATTTGATCAAAGAGCTCCAGTTCTTCTTCACTTCGAGCAATCATGCGGTTTACTTCATGAAGTGAGGGAACATCATGTACTGTTTCTTGATATCTCTCTTCATCATGCAGCAGAGTTTCTAAGGTCATGCGCCTCTCTTCGTGTGTAGTCCTCTGATCAAATCGTCCAGCATTTATAACTTCATCAGCCATGTCAATCTTATACTGTTGGATATTATTCCGAATGAGGCTCTCAATGGAACCCATGTATCGGTCCTTACCAGCTAGGTCATCATCTGAATCAAATGTACCTCCACTCAAGAATTCATCCTCTTTCTGATGGCTGGAGATTTGGTCAACTACAGCTTCCATATAAATGACTTTCACTTCCCTAGTCTGCCCAATACGGTGGGCTCGAGCAACAGCCTGTTCCTCATTTTTTGGGTTTGAATCAGGATCATATATGACAACAGTATCAGCAGACTGAAGATTCAAACCTCTTCCAGCAGCACGAATACTGAGCAAGAAGATAAAGCAATCAGTATCAGGACTGTTAAAGTCCAAAATAGCAGATTCACGATCTTCTAAGCTAGTTGTCCCATCAATTCGCCTGTAGACAAGCCGTCGCCACTGTAAATATTCCTCCATTATATCAAGAAGTTTTGTCATTGTACTAAACAGCAGCACTCGATGTCCTGTTCTGTGGAGCTTCATCAGAATCCTATCCAGAACCCACATTTTTCCGCACGATCGCACAAGAAAAACCTTTGATAAGTCACTAAAGTAAGGGTAATTGAGCAATGGGTGATTGCAAGCTTTCCTGAGCTCCATACATCTATTATTCAAAGGTTTGTATATTTTAGCCTGATAAAGAGGATTGTTTTGAACCCTGCGCTTTTCATCTTCTGGATCAACTCGAAGAGTCCCAGTGGATTTGATCCAGTCATAAATGGCACTCTGTATAGCCGACATTCTGCATTTTAAAACAACTGAAACCTGCAGGCAAAACTGAAGTCAGAAACAATCATTGTCACAAGCTATACGGTGGTACAGCTGTACAAGGCATACCTTGGGAGGAAGTGATCCCTCTACATCTTCAACACGCCGTCTAAGCATAAATGGCTCCAGAATTTGGTGAAGTCTATGGATAATGATTACCTTCTTTTCAGTCTCAAGCCAATCATCCTCAGTATTTTGTGCAAGTTCTTTTTGAAATGGCTGTGAGAACCAATCATGAAATGCCTTGCGATTGTCAAAGACTTCTGGGAGCAGTAGGTTTAAAAGTGACCAAAGTTCTTTAAGATCATTCTGCATACAGAGATATAAAGGTGTGATCCATTAACGTCTAGAGACACAAAACATATATATTTAGTTAAAAAGTAAATATATGAGTTAAAAATCCTTTTCACTTCTCCAGTGGGGGTATATTAACCAATATAGTATTCTGATTCAAGGAGATGGCAAATATACTAGACTCACCTAGACTTGAGTTTTAATCTCCGTTAACAACCACGGCAGCCTGACCACTAGACAACAGAACCAGGAATAACTCTGCTCAAAACTATTTTGCGAAACTCTAAATGCTAAGTGTGAAGTCATGAACAGTGTCTTATCATAATCCAACGAATCCTATGATTCAACAACAGCTATTTTTACAGAACACAGGATCCATCCTCAACTGATGTCTATGTAGTCTGTTGTTATCAGGTTAGCCATAGAATCGCAAAAGATATCAAGGTGATGATATAAGAACCAGAATTTATCCGTTTTGGCAGTCATAGCAGGGTAAATGATGACAGGTTGCTAAGGGTATTTGTCACACTGGCACTAAAACTCTGACACAGATCTCATTTGAGTGAGCTCCACTGCAAAACTTTGGTACAAAGATCGTGCGATAATTAGTTAAATGTCAATGAACATTCGATGAAAGAAACGTAATCTGAGAAAAAGAATTGTGTAAAACCAAAACATTATGTTAAAACTTAAATGTAATATGACATGCAAGGAAAACACTGCACCTAATCCACAAGGCGGTCTCAACAAACCTGCAACGGTGTCCCAGTGAGAAGCAAGCGTCTTTGGCAACGATATCTATCAAGATCACGAGCTAAAACCGATTCTCTATCCTTCATCCGTTGCGCTTCATCAATTATGATGTACTTCCAGTCAACTTTTGACAGTTTTGAACGATCATACATAATGAATTCATAGGTTGTCACAAGGACATTAAACTTCAAGGCTAACACTTCCTATATAACAGATTAAACAAGTGGAAGTTACAAATATTGAAGGCAATAATATTTATTGAGTTCGAATTTTACATGGGCCAGATGCTCATCTTACTTGAGAAAACAATTTTGACCTTTGGTCTTTCGAACCAACATAGAAGATGCAAGAGACGGTTGGAAGCCAATTGTGAAACTCACTCTGGAATAATAGCTCAATTAGAGATGTCAAAGACAAGAAGAGTCCTATAATAAGAATCTAAATGGAAGCAAAAAGTAACCCAACCTTCCAGTTCACCATAACAGCATTAGGAACAATGATAAGATGTGGGCCATAATTTCCTTTGAACTCCATCAAATAAGCAATCAATGACATAACCTGTATGGGCGAAAAACAAAGGCAATCAACAATAATAGTATGACAACAAACTCTCTGGCAATCATTGAAACATTTTTACTACAAAATGATGGATAAAAGACTCCAGTGTTACACTAAAACCATTGAGTAAAAAAGTAGAGATTCCTCCTCGTGACATAGAAACACAATCAAATATTCAAACCACTATTGATCAAAAAACACATCACCTGCACAGTCTTGCCAAGACCCATCTCATCCGCCAAAATTCCATTTAATTTGTTGTTATACAAAGAAAGCATCCATTGTAAACCAACCTAAAGATTCGAATAATAAAACAATAAATCAATAACTAGAAGCAATTGACAAAATGAAAAGCAATGCAATGAGATAATGCACATTCAAGAGAGAGCAACATACAAGCTGATAATCTCGTAATGTTCCGGCTCGTAACATCGAGGGCTGCCTAATAACCATTTCATTTACAGCGTGTGCGAGGTTGTAATACCTGGAGAAAACCAAGACATGAAGAGAATGTCATGCCATAAGCATAATCATGTATTGCAAAGAATAGGAAAGTAATTGTTTTAGAGTCAATTATCATAAAGCGCCAACTATATACATATGGGATTATAGTGTGCAGACTACTAAGACTAAACACATAATGGTTATTTTATTTATAAAATTGCATATCCATAGGATTCCCGACATCTAAACAATTATTACCACTCAAACAATTCATGTAGTGAATATATAATGCACCGACATGAACACGTGTTTGACATGTAATTTTTTTTAAAAAAGTACCAACATGACAAATCATTGTGTCAAGGACCACAGCCCTTAGACCACTCACAAATGTAGCTGGCCCAACTTTGGCTGCACTTTGTAAATATTACTATAAATTGTAATATCCTTTCGGTCGTAGAAGTTTATTTTTAAGTGTAAAAGAAACCATGTAGTTTGTAAACATTTATTATGATTATTCATCATCTACAAGTCTATTCCTATTACTTAGGTTTTTCTTACTTAAAACTATTATAGGGGTAGTTTGTATTCAAAGTATAAAGTTTTCTGGGGTTCGCTGCTATAGATCAGAATGCATCACACACCACTAAAGTGGTTGATAATCAAAAAAGTACTAAACAATGTCTGAATGCTTTGATGGGCAAACTGCCAAAGTTATGATATGTCATTGATACCATCAAGGAAAAGATTAAGATGGTCAAAACAGAGATTCGTGAATTATACATCCAACTGGATGAAAGCCGAGTGGCTTGTGCAGTGATGACCGATGTCGTTGCAATTATTCTCAATCTGCACGGAGAAATGAAAATATTGAGACTTCAATCACGGGTACTTCAAAGTGCAGTAGGCAATAGGCAAGCCCCAGTACAAGAGTACGCACATAGGCTCAAAATCGTGAAATCGCACTCTTAGAAAGGGGCACGGGATGCAAAGCCAATAATTCATGTTTGACTTGAAACAATGCTTTCTTTTGACTACTATATTGACGATGAGGCACGAAAGGTGTAGATAACTATCATGTATCTGGGTAAAGATGTGAAACTACGTTGGCAAACAAAATATACATATATACATGCTAACAGAGCCACATAAACAATTGGAATCTTATCAAGGAGGCGATCAAATCATAGTTTTACCGAAAAATGTGGAATATCTGGCCCGACGGGCACCATGAAAACTAAACCACACATGCCCGCATTCAGCCCTATGTGAAAACCTTTTCATGGCATATGTTGGATGTCAAAAAATCATAAGCTCTTCATGTACGAGGTAGGGTTTAAACCGTGGGCACGAACCAAACTCCAACGATAAAATGTGGTAAATTTAGCATGGCAATGGGAGTCACCGAATGCTTGATAGACTATCAATTTAAATCTAAAAAAGATTCATCATAAGGAAATAGCCAATCCAATAGAGGAGGAAACATGTCTTACAAGCCCAACTCGAGTTGGAGACCATTATTCCCATCGTAAGGGAAGTTATCAAGGCAACTAGCAAGTTAGTTATCAGGACAACCATCAAAACAACTAGAACAAAGGAAGGCGTCAGAGAGTAAATGGGTACTACTAGAAAGGATGGGTGTTTTTTATGCAGTAAGGCTTGTCAAGTGAAGGATTGCCCGCTTAAAAACAATTTGTAACTTCTTGCATCAGTCCAACACTATAGTCAGGAAATTAGGTAAGAAAGCATCTCAACCATACAATTAAGGACTTCAAGCGAAATGAACTCTCATGCACTCTTCAATGAGGAGATTGAGGAGGCGAGGAGCTTAGGAAATAATTGGCAAAATGTTGGACAATGAGATTATCGTACTTATAAAATCACCATATGGAGCTCCAATGTTTTACAAAAAAGGTCGAGTCCCCGAATGTGATATGACTATCGAGCGTTGAACAAAATCACTGAGAAGAACATTTATCGTATTCTACTTGTAGCGGATTGCTTCAACCATATGAGCAGGGCGAAGTGTTACATAAAGATTGATATGAAGCCTGGATAACAGCAAGTTTGAATCAAGGGATGAAGCGAGCACTATAGTGGTAACCTAATACGAGGTATTCGAAGTTAAATTTAGCCTTTTCGCTTGACAAATGATCCAGTTACCTTTTGCAAAATGATGAATTATGTACTCCACAGATTCTCGGATGGCTTTGTGATAGCGTATTTGGATGACATCGTAATATATAGTGATATTGGAAGAACATGTACAGCATGCGAGAAAGATACTTACTTGGCTAAAGGAGAATAAACTTTATGCTAAATCATCTAAATGCTCATTCTCCAGACCTCAATCAACTTTCTAGAACTATTGAGCAAGGAAAAGTTCGCATGGATTCAAAGAAGGTTATACATTCCAAAGATTTGCAACCGTCAAGACATGTACATTATGTTCACTCGTTTCTTGAGTTAACCAATTATTATCAAAGATTTGTGAAGGGATATTTAGAGATCTCATTACCACGGACTAAATTAACAAAGAAGGAAAAAGCTTGGATTGATCAACACAATACCAAGTTGCTTTTGAGAAATTAAAAGAGGATATATGGACAGATCTTGAGTTAGCCGTGCCGACATGATTAAACCGACATATGTATCAGATTTTGCTTTCAAAGGAGTCCAAGGCAAGAAGAGCATCCGGTTACATATGAGTCGGAAGTTGAATAATCCAAAGCTTTGTCACTCAACGTATGAAAAAGCAGTTGTTAGTATTAGTCCGTTGCCTCAAGAGTATGAAGTCAGTATTTGCTCGTGTCTCCATCCACTTTGAAGACCGAGAATACAATTGTTAGTAACTTCATGTTCCAACCAAAACTGTAGAGCAAGCGGGCTCGTTTACAAGAACAACTTTTGAAATTTGTGCTGGAGTATCGTGCTTTTTCAAAAAATCATGTAGAAAATGCACTTAATCGACAAACTAACTAAACCACTGTGCTAAGTGACAGCTATTTCAGGGAGAAAAGTTGCAATGAATATAATATGCCAAATATGGGCACTTCCAGAGAAGAACCCTGCAAAATTGTATTTGATTGACATTATTAAGCAAGGCAAGACTTGTTAGTTCTGGCTGGCTGAATCTTTTAAGGATAAAAGGAATCCAACTTTATGTACCAAAGGACGGAGATTTGAGAAAATACTTAATCATAGAACCATAACACACTTTAGGTAGGACATCTACGAGAAACACACTTGTCCCTTGGTGCAACGTGTGTACTAATGGCAAAAATGAGGGATGATATTGCAACCTATGTGAAAACTTGCATTGTTTAGTCAGTTGGATAAGGCACACCATCAGAAAAAGGAAGATTTGCTGGAGCACATTCTCGTCTCAACTAGGCCCTTTGAGAGTATATCAATGGACTACATTGTTGACTTACCAAAGGTTGGAGATCTTAACATAATCATCGTCATGGTACCATTTATCAAAATATGCAATATTTATCAAAGCACCTAAGTATGTATTTGCTAAAGGGACTGCTCAACTAATCTTTAAACATATTGTCAAATATTGGAAGGTGCCTAAAGATATGTCAATTATTGAGACCCTTGATTCATGGGCAAATTTTAGATCGAATTATTCATACTTCTTGGTTCGAATTTGAGCATAAGTTCTTATTTGTGAGCATTTCAATTCTATACTCGATAAATATCTTCAGCATTGTATCTCTATTTTGTGGTTAAACTTCTGAGTGCGATTCAACTTTGCTTTAATGCACAAAAGAGTTCTTCCACCAATCAAAGTACTTTTGAAATTATCAATGGACAGCAACTATTATTCCCTCATGCAGTGAATATTGATCAAAATACCAAGTCCCTTCAAGCTAAGAGCTTCTCTCAAGAATGAAAATGCAACATTGAAATCTTAAGAAAGTATAGATGCTATACAAAAAGTATGCCAATCAAAAACGCCTTTTCCTAGAATTCAGCTTGGAAGATCTAGTGATAATTAAATTTCCCAATTAGAAATCATAAGCCTCAAGAGGAAAGATCTCATATTGATGCCAAAATATATTGGGCTATTACCCTTCATGAAGCGGATTGAGAAAGTCACATACAGAGTAGAACTCCCTTCATAGTGCAAAACCCACACAATGTCCTCAATGTCAGTGTACTTAAATTATATTTTAC
>CAIGRR010527475.1:0-40000 GCA_903798365.1 Fraxinus sp. 1973-6204
TCATTGAGGGTATAATAGACAATTTAATATCAAATTTGGTCATTTTTGCAAGAGTTATTAAAATTAAATACTTTTCAATTGACAAGCATGAAATTGACAATTTTTGTAAATTCCCCAATAAGAATTTATGTATTGATGTAAAGTTAGTATGATATTTTGATAGTCAATTTCAAAATATTTTAATAGATTAGTTCAGTATAAAAAAATATGTAATTAAAAACTCTATATTGTATTACGATATTGAAACTACTAGCATATATAAATCGTTCATTTACTAATGACATTTTTTTATTAGCAAAATATTGATAGCTTGGTGATTATCTAGAATATTTGTGGAGACTTAATCTAGAGGTATTGTGTGTGACTTTGTTCGATCTCGCTTAACAATCTTTAAAGCGATTCTCTCTTAGGACTTTAATTTATACATTATATTATAATTATTTATTTATTTTGAAAACATTTTTTTCTAGTTAAATAATTGAATGAGAAAATGGGATTTTAATGGGGACAGCCGACACTATTGGTGGATCACATCACGTGGCTGTGGAGTGTGGGCTTTCATTCATTTTTCATAAAAGCTTGTGAAATCAACTCATGTCATGTGCACCAAATATTTCGGTGGGTGCTAGCTAGTAAGGCTACTTTTCATTGCAAAAAAATAAAAATAAAATATAAAATATAAAATGTTAATAGTACCAATTGACACGACCCGCTTTGTATTCTTAGTAGACTCGAGACGTGATATGAATAGACAATGAATGTCTGCTAAGTGACAGATCAACCAACAATGCTAACTAAAATTTTGCGGTAAAAAATAGGTCACGTTAGCCTTGATTACAATAGTCATCTTGCTGACATCCATTTTCAACGCACATTGTGTTGCACTAGAGTTCACGGGGCATGTCATGTCAGTGAGTACATGTCTGATATACACTAATAAACTATATTTTAACTTCTTATTTCTTATAATAGTCTCTGTTCCTAATTGATCTATCTCAAAATAACTTAACACTTCGATTTTTATAGATTAAGATTTGCCACATTCCTTTGAAAGTGGATGGATGAACTCAAATTTCTTTTCTTTTTACATTTATTAAACAATGTGTGTACCTTAAAGTAGGTTACCCCACTTGCAAGTTTATACAAACATGCTTTAGCTAAGATTTGATTCTTTTACTTTTTAAATAATTAGGTTCTTTTTTACGGTAGAGAATTGAACAAGTCTATGATTCACACAGAATCGAACTATATTGAACATGTAATCCCCCCTAACTTCGACTGCTAGCATATCATAACTTGGAATTATACTAAAAAAAAAAAAAAAAAAAAAAAAACTAAGGATAAGTAGTGGAAGAAGTTTTCAATTATTCAAAGGGACCAACTTGGTTTGAAATTCCAGCCTTTAAGCATCTTAACTGGGCACCGAACAAATGTTAGGTTCAACATACACTATCAAATCAATTTCATGTGCAATCTATCCCATATCCCACTTAACATTAAAAGATTAAATTATTTGGGTTCCACTAATAGTTGTTATTTGTTGACCTAAATCTTGCTTTATCCCTAGCTAATGTGGGATTAATTGCACTTTTTTTTTCTCTAAATAAATGTTATTTTATATAAAAGTAGACAAACTAAAGAAGCAATGGTGTCAAATCTACATGAATCTATCGGCCGCATGTTGAACGCTAAATTTATCAAATCCAACATTTTCCATCTGGAAAATGTATGGTTATAAAGAAAAATAGTAAGAAAATAGTGGTGAATCCTACAAAATGTGTGAATGATAATAAATTATATGTACAAATGTCTGATTGAAATTAATATATGATTTTGATCGAATTTATTATAATTTGTATCCAAAAGAAGGTGATTTTTAATATGAGAGCACAATATCTGCTAACGTGATATGTTTAACACAATTCAATACTTTATATATTCGTTAATGATATGTCTAGTACCAATACTCAAAGCACACAAACCAAAGGAGGGATATTAATGTGTATTTTATGTTAATAGAATTCGTTGATTATAAGTGTACGATATTCTTTTAACATGATAAGTTTGGCACAATTGGATACTTTACCTATGCGTTAACAATATTTTTGATTTAGGACTCAATAATGCTAAACGTGTAAAAGAAAAAGATTCACTTTATTTGGGGTGGTGACTAATGGGATAAGTTCCTTGTTCACTTAACTTTGCTTCTATTTGACCTAACAAAATCTTGAAGATATTGCCTGTCCTTGATCCTACCTTGTTTAGAACAAACATGGATGAGTTTTCTTGTTTTCCTCGAAAGTGTTTTGGTGGTAGACAGAGACATTTTATCTATGCTTATTGGCCTTCCTCGGTGGATGTGCCCCTTATTTTCAATAGTATGTCGCATGATTGGTTGTTTGAAATTTAATTAAATATCTCAATAGTATGTCACATGATGTGGCCCCTTATAACATGCAGACCTCCTCTTTTATTCGAATTTGAGATTGATTGATAAAAAAAAAAAACTCGTGCAAAAATTATCGTGTTTTCAAACAAAAAAAAAAAAAAAGTATTTATGAGCTGGTTAGTTGCCATAAATTTATTTTGGGCTCTTATCATTGATTGGAGGGTAAACATGGTTGATTGGTGGATATACGAAAATGAGAAGATGTCCACTAGCCACGTGCAGACTTCTTATGTTTGCTCTTTGGACTATGACATTGATTTTTCATCTTTATAATTTGCCTATTTAAGGGCTTGATCTTATTGAGGGGAACCACCAATGTGTTGAGTGCACAAAACCTTTCAAATTTCTCTTTAATCAGTTCTTCCTTAGTATCTACATTTCTTGAAGACTATGGCCTCCATGGTAGCTGATAATTGGGAATCCATCGTCGGTTATGATGATTTTATCGACAATGAAAGTTCACATATTGATCAGAGTGTTCTTATGTCTCTACTCGATGAATCACATAACGAAGACTGTGATGATGAAAGATTAACAAATGTGATCCGATCTCTAGAGGCTGAAATCACACCCAACAATACAGATTGTTATTCATTTGATAATCTCGAATGGGAGAGTGATCCAATGGAGTGCCAATCATCGAGTGATGAGTCGATGAACGATCGGAATTTCTCAAAATTGCATGATCTCGACTTCCAATGGATGGATTTGGAGATGGTCCCTTCTTCACCTACTGCTGGCATGGCAAGTTGGTACATGTGTCCCTATGAACAAGAGTTGGATGCAGTGACAGAATTTGGTGGGCTAAAAAATTATTCTCAGATTAGTTATGAAACTCCATTAATGGAAGAACATGATTTTGGTCTTTTATGGCAAGAAACAAATGACTCACAGATGAACAATTGAAAGTTATGTGCATACTTTACTATGAATTAGAGTGATCCAATTATCAAACAATTATTGGTTTAATTTTCATATTTCTCTACTTTATAAGTTCATTATAATTTACAATTTCTCTTATTAGAATTGTAAATGCATCTGACTTCGATGAAAAATGAATCTAATATGTTCACGAAGCTAGTAAAAAATACGAATTAAATGAAAAAGTTTGCCTAATCATCTAACTTTTCAAATCCGTGTTTTAATAATCGAATAAAAAGTAAATTTAATTGTAAAAGATGGATTTTCCTTTTTAATTTATATTTCATTTCATTTCATTTTTTAAGTGACAAAAATACTGGAGAAAAATCAAGGACAAAATTTTCGAAATAGATTTTTTTTTCTAGAAAAAGGAAAATGCCACAATGGTTTATAAAATCTTTATATTGAATTTTATGATTGGATATCTTAAAGTGAGAAATATTAGTAATTTAAATTCATATGTAAAAAGATACTCTCGACCTATCATGATTCCGATCCGAATTAGGTGGAGAAAAATGAATAGTTACGTTCCAATCCCAAGTTTTTCGAAACAGTTCTGAATTATTTTATTTTTATAAATGAAAATTAATTAATTAAATTGAAGATAAGTGAAAAAAAAAATTTAAATGAAAAGAATGATCACTGACAAAGGCATCAATAGTACTCGACGAAATCTATTGGCAATTGAGATAGAATTATTGATATTGGTGACGTCAATGAACTGTCGGCATATAAAACTTATCACTGATAGAGTCATAGATAATATCTAACTACAATACAAACAGGTGATTTGGATGGAAGCGATTGTCGATAGCAATGCCGATTGTGATGTTGTTGGCAAGTCTATAGTGCTAGTCGATTATCTCTAATTAGACTTCCTAATATTTCCTAGTTATATTATCACAAATGTTTGTTATGTGCCACTTTGACTTCTTCTATTGGAGATTTTAACTTTTTTAATTGAAGCTCGCCAGTAGTTTTATTTTATTTTTTTATTTCAAAAATCTCAAACTTTCATGTGCTTGTATTTTCTATATTAATTTGATGGTTTTGGTTTGTATATCCAATTAAGCAACTGCATCGAATTTCGTTCAAAAATGAACTTTAGCATTATGAACTTCTTGCTTTATTTGTACGCCATTGCTACACCTACTTTTGTAAGCATCAATAGTTGTGCATTATTAACTTTTTGATGTATTGTTACACCTAGATATGCATAAGCCTTATCTTGAAGATCATGCTTTAGTGCTGAATTTTCAATTAAGCAATATGCAATAAAGCACAATCTTGACCAATTAAGCAATAAGCAATAAGCAATAAAGCATGATCTTGACCATCTGCCTCAATTGGAGAGTGATTTGCCAAAAAAAAAAAAAAAAAAAAAAAATTCATTCACTATAATTTTTTCATTGATATTTTAACTTAGTTCGAGGTTATTCAAAATAACTTTTTTTTTTTTTTCGAGTTCAATAAATATGATTAATTATGAGCTACCAAATTAGGCCAGTATTGTTATGGTAATGTAGCTTAATTTGAAAACTAATATTACATAATATCAAGTAGTTTACTTTATTGAGTTATAACTCGAATTTTGTTTATTCAAATTAATTTTTTTCATCTCGAGTCCATAATATGTCATTTATTACGAGTATCGGAATGAGTTCAATATTGATAGGATAATTCTCAATCATCCAGTAAATATTTATTTGGTCCAGAAACATTAACGACCTTGAAACATATTTTTACTTTAGTCCCTCAAGGTCTCAAAATAATTTAAAGGTTCTCGAATCAAAGTTCTTAGAATCTAATTATGTTTCTCATCACTAAATAATCTTAACTCGTCACATTATAGTCTCTCACTACTTTGCAATCTAGTCTTTAAAATTTGCACCTTTTGTATTTAAGAGCCCATCTTGAGTTTAAAACTTGCTCATGATTTACATTTCCTAAACTTTTTAGAATTCGCTAAATTGCACATTAATTACTTGAGTTTTATCAATTAATAATATCTGAAGATTATTATTTACACAATATTTTCATCAACGGATAATTCTTCTAAATATTGTGGTACCCTAGTTTTTCGAGTCATTTGAGATGAATTTTTTTTTTTTTTTGGAGTTGTAGTAAGTCTTCATTTAAAATATAAATAGATTATTTATTTAAATATTTAAGTATTTTTACAAGTGTAAAAAAATTGTGTTTAAATGCCTCATAATAATGAGTTGCTCTTAGAGCCTCAAAATTTTCAGGATCGGCCCTGACCACGTTGGACATCTTCATTCAAAAACTCTTCTAACAATAAGAAACATTTTTATAAAATTAATCAAACAAGTTCAAAAACAACTTTTAGATCTCAAAAACCAGACCAAATGAGCCCTACATCCTTGATTATAAAATAAGGAACTAACACATTTAATTATTAAACTATCCTAGATGCACATGAATATCATTTATAAAATAAATATAAGATTTCTTTGATCCAATGTAAGATCATCCATCAATTATATTCATAATTAGGTATATGTGCATGAACAGTGGGAACATCAGGGGACAATATCACATGGTAGTTGTGTAATATTTCTCTGCATATAAGTAAACATCCCTGCATAATTTGTATCTTGTCTATACTTTTCATTTCATTTCTCATATCTTGTTTTCTTTTTTGCAATATGGCTGGCAGTGTATTAATTGGAACTTCTTTCTCCAACCTAAACAATATCATTTTCTCGGATATCGACAACACCCTTCTCGAGTCATTACTCGAGGAGTCACCGGTGGAGGGTGGGTGGGGACATCGCAATGTTAAGAAATGTAATGTTGTAACGCCCTGAATTCTAATAACCCAGCGCGTTATCAAGAATGCGTTCTTTAACGTTAATCTCTAAAAATACAAGATTTAAGAAAGTTTTTAAATTAGAATTTATTTACTCAAACTATATAATCATAATTTTTTTAAAAATATATAAACTTTAAAAATACGAAACAAAACAATTTGGAAGGAGTTTAAAAAAAACAGCAAGCTAAAACAGTTTTCTACAGTTACACGGTGAGTTTGCAACAATTATTTGACCTAGCAAACCTTGACGGAAATTTATGAAATTTTACACAAAAAAAAAAAAAAAAAAAAGTGTAAGACTCATATAAGTACAACATATAAAAATTTGGGATCTTGACAACAACGTTTGAAGCACGAAATTATTTTTCGAACAAGCTGGTTTGTGTTTCCCGAGTTTGACTGCCACAGTTTACTAAAATTGCTATAATAAATTCTACGGGACTCTGATCGACCTATTTCCAATTTCATATGATAGATAACTCAAAAAGGACATTTTCCAGTTAAAAACATGCTAAAATTTCAAATATACCGACTACGGTAAAATTTTAAAAACTGTGGTAACATGCTGGAATTTACTAAACACATGTTCGAACGTTAAAATTTTCTGTCTCAAAACGTGGATTTAAACTACAATTCTTGGAATATCCCAATGATTATTAAACATAAAAGTATCAATCTAAAACATAAGAAATAAGTTTCTCTAAAAATTTCATATGCCATTCATGCCAAGTCATCGCACGATCTCCGATTACTCTGAAAATGTTAAATAGGAGTGAGTATCTCAAAGAAATACTCAGTAGGCTACACATGATATATGAATATAATAATCATTTAATCATGCATTCTTACGTATTGTCTTCATAAATAAGCAAATCAATGATCAAACGATCTACTCAAAGTTCTGATAAGCCTCCGCGACCACCAGTTAAACATATAATCTCTTAAAATTCTTATGAGCCTCTGCGGCCAGCAGTTAAACATATTAACTCCATGACATTAACATTTAAGAAGAACCATTAAGAACACTTCACATACTTCATGAACAAACATGTACGAATGAAAATTAAATTCATATAACGATCAACTTTGCGTAGGGATCCTACCTTAGCTCGCCAAGATAATGTAGTGACTACATCCAACCAAATTTCGCTCCCAAAATTTTTCTCAAACTCTGTGCTTCGGTTTGAATAAAGGATGTGTGTATTGTTTTTAAAGAATACTTAGTGGAAATAAATTTACTTTAATGTGCATGGTATAATTTGAGAGATCTCATTTTGAAAGTGGACTCTATCTAATAAACAGAATTACACCAGAATACAAATTGAAATATAATAAAGCTAATCCCAATTATCTTTCATCCTAATCCAAAAAGTCAAAAGAACAAATTCAAATTACATGACACATGTGGCTACCAAACTTGTTAAATCCTTAACTAACTTTATTTAAAATATGGCATCTTTGAGCTACAATATCTCGGACCCATCTTACTCAAATTGACTCTTTCTCAAGTCCAAAATTTGCCATTTAATATGAGCTTCAAAACAAGCCTAATATCTAAATGAAATTTCTCGCTAGATGAATACTTAATTATTTGGCTGAAAACTAAAATTTTGACATAAAACTTATTTTTTTAATTTAGTCCATTGGTATCTCAAAATTAACAAAACATGTCAAGATGAAAAGATGAAAATTTATTTTTGGTTGTTACAAAGTCCAAAATTTGCCATTTAATATGAGCTTCAAAACAAGCCTAATATCTAAATGAAATTTCTCGCTAGATGAATACTTAATTATTTGGCTGAAAACTAAAATTTTGACATAAAACTTATTTTTTTAATTTAGTCCATTGGTATCTCAAAATTAACAAAACATGTCAAGATGAAAAGATGAAAATTTATTTTTGGTTGTTACAATTCTCCCTACTTAAAATAAACTTCGTCCTCGAAATTCAATTTACTCGATCAAAGAGATCTGGATACTTAGCTAAAACATCTTCTTATCTCTCCCATGTAGCCTCGTCTCTCCCATGTCTACCCCACTGGACTTTGATTAATGGCACTTCTTGATTTCTCAAAACGTGTACCTTCCTCTCTAAAACCATTACAGGCATTTTTTTCATAAGTCATATCATTCTGCACATTCAACGATTGAACATTAACAACGTGACTTGGATTGGGGATGTACTTTCTCAATATAGAAACATGAAATACATCATGCATTGCCAATAGCTCAGGTGGTAGTGCCAAACAATATGCTACGTTTTCAACCTTCTCAAGGATCTCAAATGGGCCGATAAATCTTGGTTTCAACTTACCTTTCTTTCCAAATAGTAGTGTCCCTTTTATCGGCACAACCTTGAGAAATACTTTCTCTCCAACCTCAAATTCTATTTCTTTTCTTCTATTATATGCGTAACTCTTTTGGCGATCTTGAGCTATCTTAATTATCATTCTAATCTTAGCAATAGCCTCCACCGTTTTCTCAACAAGTTCTGGACCCAAAATTCTCATCTTGCCAACCTCATCCCAATATGTTGGTAAACGACATCTTCGGCCATACAATGCCTCGTACGATGCCATACCGATAGTATCTTGAAAACTATTATTGTATGCAAACTCAACCAACGGCAAATGATTTTCCCATTTACCACCCAAGTCTAGTATACATGCTCTCAACATATCTTCTAGTACTTGGATAGTTTGTTCTGATTGTCCATTAGTCTGAGGATGATATGCAGTACTGAAGGACAACTTAGTTCCCATAGCTGTTTGAAGACTCCTCCAAAACTTTGAAATGAATCTTGGGTCTCTGTCCGACACAATGGATGTTGGTACCCCCATGAAGTCGAATGATTTCTCTGACATATAATTGTGCAAATTGTTCCGGACTAAAAGTCATATGAACCGGTAGAACGTGGGCAGATTTTGTAAGTCAGTCTACTATAACCCAAAGGGCACCGTGACTTTTCACCGACCTAGGAAAACCTACTACAAAATTCATCGTAATATTTTCCCATTTTCACTCTGGTATGTCCATTGGATTTAATAGCCTTGATAGCCTCTGATGCTCTGCTTTCACCTGCAGACAAACTATACACTTCGACACAAACGAAGCTATTCTTCCTTTCATATTCCTTTACCAAAAGGTATTACATAGGTCTCTGTACATTTTTGTGGAGCTTGGGTGTGTGGCATAATGAGCGGAATGAGCCTCAGCCATGATCTCAGTTCTTAGTCCTTCGTCCATAGGTACACACAGCCGGCCTTTAAACATAAGTCCCTTATCACCACTTATATCAAATCCCTTCTTTTCGATTCCAACATCGACCCTGATCTTTTCCATGAAAGGGTCATCTTTTTGATCTACTATAATCCTATCCCTGAGGGTCGATTTTAGAACCAAACTTGTTAACTTGCCCGAAGTTCGAGCTGGTAGTGTTAGCACTTCTACTCTCAAACTTTCAAAGTCTTTGATTAACTGTTTTTGCAATGTACATAATGGGATAAATGACCCAGATTCTTCCTACTCAGAGCATCCGCTACTACATTAGCTTTATCTGGATGGTAAATGATGGTACAATCATAATCTTTTACTAACTATAACCCTCGTCGTTATCTCATATTTAATTCTTTCTGGGTAAAGAAGTACTTGAGGCTCTTATGGTCACTGTAAATTTCACACTTGGCTTCCATACAAGTAATGGCGCCAGATCTTGAGAGAGTAAACTGCCGCTGCAAGTTCTAGATCATGCATCAGATAATTTTTTTCATGCTATTTTAATTTTCTTGATGCATAAAATATCACCCTTCCATGTTGCATCAAAACACAACCTAAATCCAGCTTAGACGTATCGCTATAGATAACAAATCCCTCTGATTCCTCTGGAATTGCTAACACTAGAATGAATACTAACCTATCTTTCAATTCTTGAAAGCTCTGTTCACATTTTTCGGACCATACAAACTTCACACACTTTCGAGTTAGTTGTGTCAAAGGACCCGTTATCGTAGAGAAGTCTTCTATAAATCTTCGATAATATCCAGCTAAACTTAAAAAGCTCCTTACATCTCCAACATTCATGGGTCTTGGCCAACTAGTAACAGCTTCAACCTTACTCGGATCTACCTCATACCTTTGGCTATTACAATGTGTCCCAAAAATCCTATTCGATCTAGCCAAAATTCGCACTTTTTGAATTTGGTGTATAATTTTTCTTTACATAAAGTTCCCAAATCTATCCTCAAATGATTTTCATGTTGCAGAGAATCTCTCGAATACACCAATATGTCATCAATAAACACAATAACAAACTTGTCAAAATACTGATGAAATATCCTATTCATCAAATCCATAGACATTGCATGAGCATTAGTAAGTCCAAATGACATAACTGCAAACTCGTAATGTCCATAGCGAGCGAGTTCTAAATGCCGTCTTAGGTATATCACTTTGCTTGATGTTTAGTTGATGATAGCCTGACCTCAAATCAATCTTTGAAAATACTGTTGAAATATTCAATTGATTAAATAAATCCTCAATTCTTGGGAGAGGATACTTATTCTTGACAGTCAACTTGTTCAACTCTCAATAATTAATACACATTCTCATTGTCCTATCATTTTTCTTCACAAAAAAGTACTAGAGCTCCCCATGGAGACACGCTTAGTGTGATAAAACCTTTATGTAGAAGTTCATCCAATTGCATTTTAGACTCCTGTAATTCTTTTGGTGCCATCCGATAGGGAGCCTCAGACACTGGTGCAGCTTCAGGTATCAAATCTATTGTAAACTCCACTTGCCTATCAATTGGGGCACTTGGTAGGTCATCAAGAAATACGTTAGTGTATTCTTGCACAAGATGCACTTTATCCAATGTTAACTCTTCTGATGGTATGCCATAAAGACTAACAAGGTATCATCGACAAGTTTTCTTCTTCAATAACTTCTCCGCATACATAGCCGAGATAAGACGGGGAAGTGTCTTAATCTTCGAACCATAAAACTTAAACTCTTCCTCTCCTAGTCTTTTGAAGATCACCTTCTTCTTGAAACATACAATTGTAGATCTATTGCTAACTAACCAGTCCATACCCAAAATAATGTCAAAATCATTTACAGGGCATACAATCTATGAAAGAACATCTGGTACTAATCAAATGAAAATCAAAAAGGAAATCCTACTCGACATCAACATGATTTAAACCTAATAAAATCTACTTAAATCTATGCCACTACTCCTTCTTGCCATCATCGTCATTAATCCAGCCTCTATGAAACCTAGGTATCTTGGAAGGCTGCGACTTATCATTTAAAATAGGTGAGGGTGCATCCTCACTAATGTACCTCTCGGCAGGTATTCTATCGCCCTTGGGATATACAAGTGCATCATCTCGGGACTGCTCCCATTGTGTCGTCAACTCTGTGCACAAGGCCTCAAAGTCAATCTCTCGAGGCAAAGTGGGTACAACAACTTTCCATAAATAATTGTAAATTGATTCGACCATTTCTAGCCATTCTTCTGGCAAGGTATCAATAAGGAGGACTAGTGACCATATGGCCTAGTTGCCTCATCTCCCTTCACCTTACTAACATCTCCCTAATGTGCTGGCATATATCATGCGTTGGATTCCATTGTTACTATTCATATGGTCTTACGATCTCATATCGACGAGGCATCATTGAACACGTCTTCCTACACGTTCTCTTAGTCCGTGCCATTTGTGCCAAATCAATTATATAAAGTCCAAATAGATAGGTTTCTAATATCTTTTCAGAGGACTAAAATAGACATTCATAATTTAGTCATGTTCTCCAATTTGACATCTTAAACATAAATTCTCGTGATTTATATAAATACAATCACCCATAAACTTTTCAAATATCATAGCATAACATGAATTTCTTAAAACTTTCTTTACCTCATAGTCGGCGATTTGCGGCCAATGGCAAGCATGATGGTAACTAAAATAATTTATTTAATTCACAATTCCTAAAACTTTTGAAAATCAAGTTTATGTTTTACAAGTCTACGGAAAGATAAACCGGTGCTCTGATACCAAACTGTAATGCCCCGAATTCTAATAACTCAGCGCGTTACCAAGAATGTGTTCTTTAACGCTAATCTCTAAAAATACGAGATTTAGGAATGTTTCTATATTAGGATTTATTTACTCAAACTAAATAATCATAATTTTTTTAAATATATACACTTAAAAAATACGGAACAAAACAATTTGGAAGGAGTTTTTTTTTTTTTTTTTTTAAAAAAAAAAAAANAGGAATGTTTCTATATTAGGATTTATTTACTCAAACTAAATAATCATAATTTTTTTAAATATATACACTTAAAAAATACGGAACAAAACAATTTGGAAGGAGTTTTTTTTTTTTTTTTTTTAAAAAAAAAAAAATAGCAAGTTGAAACAGTTTTCTACAGTTACATGGTGAGTTTGTAAAAATTATTTGACCTAGCAAACCTTGACGAAAATTTATGAAATTCTACAGAAAAATATAAGACTCATATAAGTACAACATATAAAAATTCGGGATCTTGACGACAATGTTTGAAGTACGAAATTATTTTTCGAACAAGCTAGTTTGTGTTTCCCGAATTTGACTCTCACAGTTTACTAAAATTGCTATGATAAATTCTACGGGACTCTGATCGACCTATTTCCAATTGTATATGATAGATAACCCATAAAGGATCATTTTCCAATTAAAACATGCTAAAAATTCAAATATACCGACCATAGTAAAATTTAAAAACAGTGACATAATACTGGAATTTACTAAACACATGTTCGAATGTTAAAATTTCCCATCTCAAAACGTGGATTTAACGACAATTCTTGGAATATCCCGATGATTATTAAACATAAAAGTAGCAATCTAAAATATAAGAAATTAGTTTCTCTAAAAAATTCATATGTCATTCATGCAAAGCCGCCGCACGATCTCCGATTACTCTGCAAAGGTTAAATAGGAGTGAGTATCTCAAAAAAATACTCAGTAGGCTACACATGCTATATGAACATAATAATCATTTAATCGTGCATCCTTACATATTGTCTTAATAAATAAGCAAATCGATAATCAAGCGATCTACTTAAAGTTCTAATGAGCCTCTACGACCACCAGTTAAACATATAATCTCTTAAAGTTTTGATGAGCCTATGCAGTCATCAGTTAAACATATAATCTCCATGACATTAACATTTAAGAAGAGCCATTAAGAGCACTTCACATACTTCATGAACAAACATAATAAAAAACATGTACGAATGAAAATTAAATTCATATAACGATCAACTTAGCGTAGGGATCCTACCTTAGCTCGCCAAGATAATGTAGCGACTACGTCCAACCAAATTCCTCTCCCAAATCTTTTCTCAAACTTTGTGCTTTAGTTTGAATAAAGGATGCGTGTATTGTTTTTAAAAAATACTTAGTGGAAATAAATTTACTTTAATGTGCATGGTATAATTTGAGAGATCTCCTTTTGAAAGTGGACTCTATCTAATAAATAGAATTACACCAGAATTTAAATTGAAATCTAATAAAACTAATCCCAATTAGCTTTCATCCTAAAACAAAAAGTCAAAAGAACAAATTCAAATTACATGACACACGTGGCTACCAAA
Organism: Fraxinus sp. 1973-6204; assembly: GCA_903798365.1. Taxonomy (NCBI): domain Eukaryota; kingdom Viridiplantae; phylum Streptophyta; class Magnoliopsida; order Lamiales; family Oleaceae; genus Fraxinus; species Fraxinus sp. 1973-6204. The sequence goes on from CAIGRR010527475.1 coordinate 13,850, forward strand.
TTAACTTGTTAAATACTTAACTAACTTTATTTAAAATATGGCATCTTTGAGCTACAATATCTCGGACCTATCTTACTCGAATTAACTCTTTCTCAAGTCCAAAATTTGCCATTTAATATGAGCTTCGAAACAAGCCTAATATCGAAATAAAATTTCTCGCTAGATGAATACTTAATTATTTGGCCAAAAACTAAGATTTTGACAAAACTTATTTTTTAATTTAGTCCATCGGTAACTCAAAATTAACAAAACATGTCAAGATGAAAAGGTGAAAATTTATTTTCGGTTGTTACAAGTGCCATCTCCAGAAGAAGAGATTTCGGATCATAATACAATACCCGGGACTTATGAAGGTAGCTATGTGGATAATTGTCCATCACTTGATTTGGATCTAATGGAAATTTGTTTAACATCATCTGATAGACTTGATTTTAGTTGGACAACAGATTATATGACAAATTCTTTGATAGAACATGGTGCAGAAGAATTTGTAGGGTTTGAGGATTTTTCACAATATTATGGGTACTCTTGGAGGAGATGGGATATGCTTCTTTGTGGCAAGAAAGTTATCAGTACACAGCAAAAGCTAAAATCTAGGCACAGTTTCATTTTTGTGTCTGGATCAAAAAAATTGTTCAATTTAGTATTCTTGCTATGGCAGTACTTGATATATGTGTACGTTTTAGTAAACTACTGAACTTTTCCCCTGTAAATCTATCTTGATATGAGAGAAAACTTGCCATAATCTTATCATATAATAGCGCATCTAAAATTCGAGCATATAGAATAAGTCAATTCATTTAGGATGACGCAGATCCCTTTTTTATTTATTTGTTTCAAATATCAGCCATATAGACTATATTTTCACATCTATAATTATTTGCACATTGACTACTATACCCAGTTTTTCTTAATTTTCCATCAATTATTTGTTATGTTGCTTATTTAGGATCTCGTGATCATATATATGCCACAAATGTTTACATGGAAAAAATCCTATCTTGATATAGAATTCAAGATAGTAGTCTATTTTGTCACTATAGTTCACTATTGGCATATATTCGGTCTAGTAGACCGAAGAAAATATTGTATAATGTATCAAACGTGTTGACCAAATATCAAAAAGTTTGATCCGTTGTAAAATAATGTAACTAACGTAATAAAATAATAGGAGAAGCTATAAAGAGACACGAAGAAATGGTAGAAAGAATTCTCTTTCATGTACTTATAAATGGTATGTCATAGACATGTACTTATCTGACATGCAAAGAGCGTTCCAATAGACATAAGTTACAGCACTCAACTTTGAGTATCCATTGTCAAAGAATATGTTTCATTAAAAAAACTTACACTAAAAAATTCAGTGAGAAAAAATGCTAAGTGAATTAAAAAAGATCACATTATTGTTCTTTAAGTATGCTGTAATATTAGTTGTTTCATGAAAAACATTTTCAAGAAAATTAACAAAATCTCAGTCAAGATAAAAGGAGTAAAACTCATTACTCCCAATAATAACAATATTTGAAAACTCTAAATTAGAGCTTTCTAATATTATTAATCGACCTCTGAAGTTTGTAACAGGTAATGCTTTTGTGAACAAGCCCTGCTACATGAATCAATGATAATAAATTGTGAATAGATAAACTGGTTAAGATTGGACTTTATGTAAATCTTACATATCAATACTATGTATCATACTAACAAACTAGTTCTAAGTTTAAATAAAAATAAACCGTAAATTAGTTGTTCCTCGAATATAACGAATTATGTGTTTTACCATACATCTCTAACTATATCTTGTAAATGTCACAACAGGTCATCTACCATAATATTCTTTAAGCAAACAAATGTTCTTTTTCTTTAAGAGCTATACACTATAGTGAGTATTTTTAAATTCAAAGAATACAATTTTTTATATACTCCAACAATGCTTTCTATTCTGTATCTTCATCTTTCTTTTTCCAAGAAATATGTATTGATTCCCCCATCATATTTTTGTTTTAACATATTTTTTTATGTCAATGTTCAACCAATTCAAATGTGGTTTGAATATTTTGAAAAGTGGAGTATTGAAATCTACAACTTAAAATGTACAATCATGATAAATTAAGAATACAGAGCGAGTTTAGAGAATAAAACTCATTCTCCATTTTAAAAGGTTAAATAGAGTCACTTGGAGATTGTTTCTATATATTGACTTTCTACAATATAGAGCATCTTATATTGAGAGAGTCTCTTAGAAATATTGAACATTCTAAACTCTCGGAAGAATTTTTTATTTAATAGAATATGGTAGTAGGCAAAAGTCTCTTGAAAATGCTGTATTATTCTAAACTTTCGGTGAAGCGGATTTAACGGAAGTTAAAATTATTGTCAATTGTATTGTTTAGTTAAGTCTTGTAATATTGTGTCATGAACATGCCTAGATGATTCCCTATGAATAGAGTATTCATATTAATAATCAGCATCATGTAGGGAAACCTTAGTATAGTAGTGTTTCACATAAACAATTAATGCTCTAACCGTGAAACAAACCAAATACTTAAATCCTTGATTAACAACTAAGAAACAAACACACATAATTATTAAACAATCTTAGCTGCACATGAATGGTAGTTGTAATAAAATATAAGATTATTTTGATGCAATGTAAGTTCATCTATCAGTTATATTCATAATTAGGTATATGTGCATGAACAGTGGGAGCATCATGGGACACTGTCACATGGTATTTGTGTAAAATCTTCCTATGTAAACTACACTTTCCTTCATAATTTGCATCCTGTCTATGCATTGCATTTCATTTTCTGATCTTTAATTCTTGTTTTCTTTCTTGCATTATGGCTAGCACTGTAGTAATTGAGACTTCTTTCTCTGACTTGAGCGATATCGACTTCTCGGATATCGACAGCGTTCTTCTTGAGTCATTACTTGAGGAGTCACCAATAGAGGGTAGAGACGAAGAAATGTGATCAAGATATGTAATCCAATCTCTAGAAGAAGAGATTTTGGATTATAATTCGATGCCCGAGACATATGAAGAGTGCTATGTGGATGATTGCCCATCAATTGATTTTGATTTAATGGACAGCTGTTCAACATCATCTGATAGTCTTGATTTTAGTTGGACAAGAGATTATATGACAAATTACTTGATGGAGCATGGTGTAGAAGAATTTGTAGGGATTGAGGATTATTCACAAGATTATGGGCTACCCTTGGAGGAGATGGGATATATATCGTTGTGGCAAGAAACTTATCAGTACACTACATATGGCTAAAATCTAGTAGTTTTTCATTTTTGTTGTCTTGGATCAAAGAAATGATTCAGTTTAATTTACTCTTGCTATGGCAATACTTGATATATGTGTATATTTTAATAGTAAAGCATTGAACGTCATATGTCTAGATCTATATTGATTTTCTAAATTTCGAGCAGATAGAATAAGCCAATTAATTTTGGAAGCTGCATATTGTTGGGCTTTGTGGAGCCTAGTTTTGTTTGATCCAGTTGATGACCCGACCCAAATAATGTTGCGTGATTTTTAATGGGAGTCTTTCTAAGGCTTAAAATTTTTTGGCATGTTTTGTAGCCCATTGTGAATCCTGTGCGCAGGATATAGAAAATGCAGTTTTGGTGATTAGAATTCTTTTTTGATATAGAGAGGAAAAAATTGTACGACCGTACTTTTGTATTCTTCCCTGATAATAGTGAAATCCTTGCAACTCCGTGGACGTAGGCAAATTGGCCGAACCACATAAATATTGTCTTGTGCGTGTGATTGTTTTTCTTTGGCGTGTGTTTTCTCTATTTTAATTTGTTTCTCACGTTGGGAATTTCGGGTTGATTCCCTACACATATATGTTACATTTGTGTTTCAAACGTCTTCCGCACCCCCTGTTTTCACATCTAGAATTATTTGCACATGAGGAGCCGCACTCAATTACTATACCCAACTTTTTAAAAAAAAAATCTGTCAAATGTTAGTTCTATCACCTTTTTTCCTTTTGGAATCTTGACTAATCCCATTTGAGGGGCTAACAAATATTAGAGATCTGATCCTTAATAGAATAAGCCAATTCATTTCGGACGTTGCATATCCATTATTTTTTTATTTCAAACATTTAAAAAAAATTCTATCAAATGTTGGTTCAAGTTCAATTTCCATGTTGCCTTTAGGAATCTTGACTTCCACTCGAGCGACTAATATATCTTAGATATGATCGTAGAATAAATGAATCTGGGGGCATATGCCACAAAATGCTTACCTGGGGAAACCCTTTCTTATATAGAATTCAAGGTTGGATCTGTATCTTTTAAAAAAATTCTTTTTCCTCTTCTTTTTTAACCCATTATATGTGGGTAGTGTTATTAATTGCGACGATAAAACATATTTAATTTACGAAGGATCTATGTAACCTCAAACTAAGGGTGCGGAAAAGAACTAAATTTCTCCATTCGCAAATGAGGAGTACAATGTAAGAGTTAAAGAAATGACATTTCGTTCGCCTTAACTATACTCTTCATCATCATACTCTAGTGTTGTGTCTTTTTAGCTCAAGATCACATGTAGAGGAATTTTTGGACATTGCAGCTCTTAAATTTTTAAACTCTGAAATTTGATCAACTTAATAATGTAGGCAGAAGCATGTAATGAAACTGAAGAATGCGCGATCCAAGCCTCGTTAATTTCAAACGAATATCGTAATATGATCGACCTTTCAATATTACATATATATAATTATGAAAATGAGGTAATTGCACAACAATAATAGTTTCATTTAACATATCTTCATCATTTGTTAATATGTAACATTAGTACTTAGACAGTCGAGACTACGTTTCTTTACCTTTAGTATTCGAGCATAGTATAGCAGCGTTTCAAATGAACAAACTCAATTAATGTCTCCGCAAAGTTAGGCTCGAGATAGTTAAATAGAGTTAGAGCCAGTTTGTCACAAACAAATTATAATCTGTTAATAATTGATCACGTGAAACCCTCAAAACAATCCGGCATTAGTCGAACCAGAAAACTAGAAACTCACCCCTTCAGGAGTGATCGAGTTGGTGGAGCAGGTGAACGCGGAGACCGAAGGTCACGAGTTCGAATCCCCTACCAACACTTCTTCGGTCGAGCCCGTCGCACCGGACTTGCCTAGTGCGATTTACATCTCCTGTGTGGATTGCGGGCTACTGCACATGGAGCGAGATTTACCCAGTGCGCACTCACGGATAGCAGCTGCGGGTTCCTATGTCAACAAAAAAAAAACTAGAAATTCGATATTTTTTTATCAAAACATTGTACGTCACAACGTGTCCACGATTTTTCAAATAACGAAACATTTAAAGGTTATTTAAGATTTTATAATGAACTCGAAATAAAAATCTACTTAGCAGCATATCTGCACAGAGTTATTATTGAAAAGTCAATTGATTTCTTGCGAACAAATTATCAACGATGTGTCTTTTAATTTACAGCATGTTCCACAAAAGTCCAACAATAATATTAGAGCTTTTTCGTGACTGGAAAATAACAATTTAAGCAAAAGCTAAGTATAATTAAAAGGGGAGTGCTAAAAGATAAGATGACAAATTATAACTTCTATTAGAGCTTTAATAACTTTGCCTTAAATTACTTTACCGTCTCTACACGGACTTTAATATGCAGAGTCAGCTCGGCTTGATTCGTAAGGATCGAGGCTCAACTCGGTGCATTGGACGATCAGGGCTCAACTCGTTCGACTAGGCCAATCTTCCATTAAAGCTTTAATAGTTTGGCATCAAATTACTTCATAGTTTTTTCATGGACTTTAATATATATAGTCGGTTTGACTTGATTCACGAGGATTAAGGCTCAGCTCATTCGACAAGGCCAGTCTTGGCTCTTCTCGGTCTATGAGGCCAATCTGTCACATGTTGAGTCGAGCTGAGCCTAGGCTAGTCCACGAGTGTTCGATTTTTATGTTTAGCTCCAATATTAAAATGGCTTGTGGATGAGCCAGGTGTTATGACGTGCTTGGGCCGCTAAGCTTGCAAACTTACCTAGCCCCTATTCGACAGTTATTAAAATTCAGATTTTAATTTAAGTCAAAATCAACAATCAATTTTAACTACATATTTCATGAGTCTCGTAACTTTTCAATCACACATTTCATCAACTTTTATTAAAATCTACTAAAAATTGAATTTCAATCACCACCAAACAGAGGCCTAGTCTATTTCTCCCCTAGGCCTCATAAAAATAAAAAAAAAAGTTTTGATTATGCTGGATAGAATTAATCGTATCTCATTGATACATCTTAATTTTGACTTATAATTGCTCCAAAATTTTGCCAATATATCTTTCCTATACTCTTAGGGTGGAAGGAAGAAAATTTGTTCAAAAGAGTGTGCCACTTGTCAATATTTGTACTCTTCATTTTTTAAGGGTCTACATACCAGCAAGTATATATCTCTTTGTTCTTTATGGTATTAGGATGTCAATAATTTATGATGCACGAACTTTTTCTAATAAAGTTGATGTCCCACACGCACTCTCTCGTAACACACACATGAAGGCGTGGCGTGTTGTTCTTTTCCTTGAGAAAAAGGTGATTATTAAGGTAAAAAGTAATTATAAATAGCTTTTTCTGATGTTGATTAGTAAAATTATGGTCTTAATCTACTTTTGGCAGGTTTTTGGGTACTCGTAAGTAGTATCATATTGGATTTATATGAAATCTCGATAGAATTTGCCGGGTTCGAAGTAACTAATTGACACTTCGAAGGCATGTCACAATTTGTGTTGTGGATGATCTGCTCCTTATAAAGTGCCGTTCTTTTCGACACGGTAGTTTAGCTTGACACGATAAAAAAAAAAACATAAAGTGTATTAGGTCACCTCAAAGTTCGACTTAATCACTTTAAACCTACTTCTACTCGAGGTATGCGTGGTACCATGGATTTGAGATGACCGAACAAGATAGAAATGCACGTCAAAATTTTGCTAAATGCTCCCGTACAATCAATTTAGTCAACAATCCCAAACATATGTACCGTCTATCTTTAACTTAAAGTTGTATTTAATTTTGTTCTTTTTAAAAGGTGGTGGTGAAACGTTGAATTTCAAACTTTTTTTATTTACTATGATAATTATATTAAAAAATTAAGATTTTTCTACTGAAACGACTTATTAATGAACTGAGATAAAGTAAATCCAAACAAATCTTGAATTATTGGAAGACACTTACAGACCACAATGAACATATTTAAAGCAGATTTCTTCTTTACAGCAGGCAATTAAAAGTAGCTTTCTGATAAATTACCGCTGACTGTGATTATTTTTGTATGGTATCTTATGTAGTCTATGGCTATATCGAAGGGATGAAGTAAGTTTATTTTTACTAGAATAAAATACAATTAATATATTTTCTTCTTGCACACGTAACAGCGAAAGGAAGGATAGTCGACTTTCATTCTCCATCTCGAAGTATTAGAGCTTTTGGGGAAGGATTAGTGTTTGCGAAGGAGACGATATCTCAACATTACATGGTGGAAAGCGATGCACTCCAACTCATTCAATGCATAAAACGTACTCACTTGTTCGCTTAAAATGAATTATTAATTTTTGACTTTGTAGTTTTGCTTTGTGAAGTATGGTGCCGTTCTTGTTATTTTGTATCATCCATTCACTTGCTTTTTTTGTTACTTATTTTCTATTTGCTTGTAACTGGATCGACTGTACCCCTATTTTATTTCGTCGAATGTTCAAAGCAATAAATTATAATAAAAGTTCTCTTTTGGAACTTTCAGTAAAAATAAAAAAATAAATAAACTTTGCTAATTGTTCAATCTCATGGAACAAAAGGTGTTATAACTTATAATTGAAGGATAAAAAACAAGAAAAAAAAAATTAATTCATTGAATTATTAGTAATCTTAAAAAGTAAGAAGAAATAAAGTCAATGCCTTAATGTAGTGAACGACTTTGGTCCCAATTTTTTTTGGCACTAATAAAGAACCCGCCTACTCCAATCACTCTTATCAAAAGAAGTTTATTCATTCATGCAAGTCCCTTTTCATTTTCCTTCACTATGTCACAAATTTACCAATTCTTTCCTCAAATCAAAAGCAAAAGCGAAAAAGATTACATCCCATAAACAAAAAGCAATCAACGAAAAGCAAAAAAAAAAAAAAATCATTGAAAATTAGCAACAAGATCATGCATATACACCTAAGATCCCTTTCTGTATATACTCCATGTTCCATGCATTCTCACTACTATTCTTCACCACTAAGCTTTTGCCTCTCCAAGCAATGGCGGAGATTGTTCTTGCAGAACCCACAAATGACATTGCTAGTACAAGCAATGGAAGAACGTATATTTCAAGTGATACAAGGCCATTTACAAGATCACTCACTTATGGGAGAGAACATGTGCCCGAACCATTTGATAGTGAGAAGTTGCCTGTTACTTTGGTTTCTCATATTCAAAAATTTCTTCGAGTGGCGAATCAGATTGAAAGTGAAGAGCCTCGTGTGGCTTATCTTTGTAAGTCTTCGTATAGTTAGTTAAAGATTGAAGCTTTTTACGTGTTGAGTTATTGTGAATTTTGGTGGAGATAATTTGGGCTACTTAGTCCAAGTTATAGCATGTATTAACTAGATTTTGATGTATTGAGGTTTAATCGCTGGTGTAGCACTGACTTAATTCGTTTTTTATGCGTTTATTTCTTCTAAATTTGTTTATTTCAGCTTTTTATATAATGATTTTGGTGTATTTTGAAAATTGCTACTAGGTGGCAGTGCTATTGTACTCACTGTTGGTTCAAATTGTTATAAATGTCTCAGAATTTGATGGATTGAACTATAAATTATCAGTTTCTGTAGTGTTCTGCAAATCTTTTTGATATCAGAGGATCGTGCAAGGTTCGTGTAAAATCTTAGTTTGGGAAGGATTTAGTAATCACTTGTGCATCCTAAGAAATGAAAGTCGATCCATGTTTTTCCAAGTTGATTAAATTTCTCAAGGAAAATTTTGGAAATAGGAGTTCTTGATAAGTTTATCGAGTAGGAAATTAATTAAAGATTAGCCCCTTTTTTCTCAATATTTAAGTACCTTTGTGAAAAAGAGAATTGATCAAGTTATCTGGCCAGGTCGTTTTCATGCTTTTGAAGTAGCGCATAACTTGGACAGAAATTCAAGTGGTCGGGGGGTGCGACAATTCAAAACTGCTCTTCTCCAGCGGCTTGAACAGGTAATTTTAAACTTCAAGCCTCAGTTGTTGTTGTGTTGAGACATTTCTTTAATTCATCCTCGCTTTAAAATTCGCATCTTATAAGCCACTTACGATCATGATAAAGGTAAAAGCATAGCATTATGATGCATAGTTGGAGTTTTTATCAAATTTCTTAATAAAGCATTGCCACACTGTGTTGTCATAATTGAAGTAGCTTTACATTGGATTGTGTCTTGCCATTTTCACCTCCCCTCTGAAGACAGAGCAGAATCATTTCTGATCATGTAACTAAGGAGCATTTTTAGGCTCCGCAATACGGAGAGGCTTATTCACTTCTTATTTCTGTCATCACTAAAGATTTATGGCCTGTTCATTTATGTTTATTTCTTTATGCCTATCAATTAGGTCCAAACTGAGAACAGTAATGTGGAAAACAAGATGTCTCCGAGATCTTTTCCCTTTTTTCAAAGAGACTTTTATTTTGTAGCATATGTTACTAATTTCCAGTGTATACACTTTTTTTCTGCAGGATGAAGAAGTTACAATTAACAAAAGAAAGGAAAAGAGTGATTTGCGTGAACTAAGACGTGTATATCGTGAGTACAAATACTACATCATCGAACATGGTGGAGAATGTACTCTGGAAAATAGGTGACTTGTTCTACTTTGCTAGGATATGCTGATGTTCATTTGCTCGAATGAACTATACAAAACAATTTTATTTTTTTTTCTGATGAAATAAATATGAATGTTTTCACAGAGATAAGTTGAACAAAGCACATGCCATTGCACAAGTTTTAGACGAAGTATTAACTACAGTCACCACCGCAGCGGGGTCCCAGGTTTTCCTTGTGCTCCTTTTCCTTTTTCCCCTTATTCTAGCATTCTCATATTTTGGTAGACTTAATAAAATCTTCTGGGAAATCTGACCATAAAACTCTTAACTATCTAGAAAATCACTCTTATATCAGATATTTTGTTTCAATTTTTTGCATCTGACAGGCTCTTGCAGAGACTGACAGTATTAGTGCAAAGTCTGAATATTTTGTGCCATATAACATCCTTCCTCTTGATCGAGGAGGTGTCCATCAGGCAATAATACAACTTCCCGAGGTCTGATGATCTTTAATAAACTACTCACATTCTTTTATGTGGCTATTCTTGCAAAGCATAAATTTCTACATGTCATTAAGGATCTCACTGCTTTAACAGCCTAATGTTGTTTATTCAGACAGTTCTATAGGCAATCCATTTTCTTGAGTAAATCAGCAAGTTAATTGCAGTGTGATTACACTGTGATATATGAAATGACCTTTGATAAAATATAGAAGTCTACAGATCAAAGCTTCGGTGGCTGCTGTTCGCAGTGTTCGTGGTTTACCCTTTGTGGAAGATTTGAAACGACAAGCAGTTTACATAGATCTGTTTGATTGGCTTCAGTTTTGCTTCGGATTTCAGGTATTCCTGCTTTTCCCGGTTTTTCTTTCTTCTGACTTCTAATTTGTTTATTTAATTTTGCTTTCGTGTGCTCTATATTACTTTATTCAAGCAAAACAGCTTAAAATATGATAGAGAATTGGTTAATGAGTTTCTGTATCATTGATTTCTCACTTTCCAATTTTTGTATCTTCCGGTGAAAAGTATATCTGTGTTCTACTATTTATGATGGCACCGTTTATCTCTTGTCAGAAAGGAAATGTAGCCAACCAGAGGGAGCATTTAATCCTTCTCCTTGCTAATACCCATATTCGACAAACTCACAAGGAAGCATCACCGTTAAAGGTGTGCCAAGTACTATAACTTTATTTCAGTTCATATATTCCTTTTGTCCTTTTCCTCCATGAGAATTCCCTATGCTTTTGGATATTAGATAGGGGATGGAGTTGTGGATGAACTACTGAAAAAGTTCTTCAAAAATTATAAGGATTGGTGCAAATTTCTGGGCAAAAAAAGCAACATTGAGTAAGATTCTTTGAATTGAAACATGTTTTTTGTTACATGGAACTGTTCATGAAACTATATTCTTCATTTTCTTCTTTATCCAACTTAATTTATTATTTCATTTTCAGTAACACCAAATTGTACTTTATTTTCTTTTGCAGGTTACCATTTATAAAACAGGAAGCACAACAATATAAACTTCTGTACATAGCACTTTATCTTCTCATATGGGGTGAAGCTGCAAACTTAAGGTTTATGCCAGAGTGCCTCTGTTACATATTTCACCGCGTAAGTTGAGATTTTGTTGCTATCAGTTTCTTCACCGATATATTTTCTATTTTCCAGTACTCAATTTTGAGAATGTTGTTTCTAATATGTAGTTTGATCACTAGTGTTTTCTTGATCAAACTTCAGAATTTCAAGACTCCATAATGCATGAAGCATTAAGGTTTACTAGTTTTTGGCATTCTTTTAATATTTTAGGATGATTCCTCTTTATTCAGATTCTCTTCCCCCACACTCCACCATATTCAGAGGAGTAGACATTGCTTGCCAAATTTATAGGGATACAGATTCAGTGGCTGGCCTCTGAAACAGATATATTAGATTTCCCATGAAACCTGTGAATAAATATTTTCAAAGTTTGGTTGCTAAAATCTGTTAATAGAACGAATACATCTTTCTTCCTTTTTATGTACTTTTTCTTATTTGCTTCTCATATTGTCTTAGAGTTGTTGGTAAAGGTAGAGTCACGTTCTGCATTTATAGTTTGGTTAAAACTCATTTCGTGTGAGATGGAAAATAGGGATTGAACAGGATATGTTTAGATGTATAATGATTGATGCCATCCTCTAAGAGTTCAGGCTTATGGGGATTGACGAATTTAATTTTCTAACTAATTTAAAAAAGTAGAAGGTAGTACTAGTTAGGGAACTTATACCACACAATCAATATGCTCTATCCTTCGTTCTCAACTAGATGAAATCTGCAGTTTGTTCTTTTTGGTTCATATAATGGTTAAAGACTATTTGAATATTAGGTTATCTGTTAATATAAATTCTCTGATTTTAATTTAATTCAACGGGTTTAGGTTTAGAGCTCATGCATGTGATATTACTATTAATTTAGTGGTTTTTTTTTTTTTTTAACTTCTATTTCCCATTTGCATTCTCTTTCAGATGGCATATGAAATGCATAATGTATTGACTGGGGCTGTAAGCATGATTACTGGAGAAAGATTCATGCCAGCATATGGTGGAGGAACTGAGGCATTCCTTAATCTTGTAGTTTCTCCAATATATGAGGTCATAAGTCAGGTACTATGAAACAACAAGTGCATTTTCCTATGTCGTTTTTAACATGGTCTCTAATGTTCTTCACCAATCACTGAAGGAAGCTATGAAAAACAGAAATGGAACAACTGATCATTCAACATGGAGGAACTATGATGACTTAAATGAGTTTTTCTGGTAAGAACACTCAAACTATATTCTTAGGTTAACTTGAATATGTAGTTTTGCTGATTTTTCACCAGTGACAGTTGTTTTCATGTGCTTGTTGGTAAAATTTCAGGTCTCCAAATTGCTTTGAAATAGGCTGGCCCATGCGTTTAGACCATGATTTCTTTTGCGTACAGCCGTTAAATGATGGTAAAAAGAAGAAATCCTGGATACCACTCAGGACAAGTGAAGGAAAGAAAAGCAATATAAACGAAGATGAAGAAATGGGAGTAAGCCATACTTTTCGAACTACACATGCACATTATTATCGCAAGACAGATGCCATGTTGACTCCTTCCATTAGATGCCCCCTATATGCGAATTATCTCCTGATAGTTTGTTGTAATCAAATTTGCATTTGTGACTTTTTCATGCTCCATGGGAGAAAAAAAGTTATAAACTATTTTCACACTTGTTCTAGAAAAAAGGGTTTCAGAAAGTGGTTTTCATAATTTTAAGTTACATTCTTTTTCTTTGTCTCTGTTTATCGAGCTGATGATCAGCTAATACCAACATAAGAACCAGCATGGACTAACATTATAAAACCTTCACTCACCTTTACATCGATACATTTCAGGCCCCACTGGATGAAACGCGGAAGCCAAAATGGCTAGGAAAGACAAATTTTGTAGAGATACGTTCATTTTGGCAGATTTTCCGAAGCTTTGATAGAATGTGGAGCTTTCTTATTTTATCCCTTCAGGTGATTTTCAAGAATCTGCTATTTATACCTTATAAAGTATATCTGGATAACTGAATCTTTTCTCTTGGTTTCTCTCAGGCATTGATAATTATGGCATCTCATGATTTAGAATCTCCATTACAAATATTTGATTCAACAATACTCGAGGATGTTATGAGCATTTTCATTACATCAGCAGTTCTCAAACTAATTCAAGGTACAGTACATGGTAGAGGCAATTCATTCCATTCAATATTTTCTTTAGTATACTAATTTAGGGAAGTCGTTTTGTGGAAGTCAATTGACAAGTTTTTTAGCTACTTATTCTGGTGTGCTGTAGAGCCCTGAGAAGGAAGGGTGTTTTAAAGAGAATGAGAAACTGAACATTCAGTGTGATTCAACAAATTCATAGAATGATGATTGCATTCTTTAACTGCAATATATTAACCCAAATAAAAGACATAACATATTAATAAATTTTTATTCTCAATTTATATGGGCTTAGCTACGTGGATGTGCTACCTTAATTAACTCCAGCATGTGCTCATTCTTCATTTTAGAAAATCCATCATCCCATTCTCATCTTGGTGCCGCTTAGTTTAAGTACATATTGTTTCTTTTGGTCCAATATTTGGTCCCATAGAAATTGCAGTCTTAGAAACTCTTTCTTCAGTTTTCCAAATTTGATTGATTGCGCAAAACATTGTATACACTTCTCAACTTTTCCTAACCAATCTTAGTCCTTTGAATGGATTTATAAAATTCTTCATGATTAAAAACCAAAGGTGCATTCGTTGGATGTTTCCTTCTTTTCCTAGGTGTTTCGGAGCCAATAAGACTTACAAGGAAAATATTTTAGGATAATATTTGGTTATATTTGTGGAATTTAATTTATTAATTCCCCCAAGTTATCCTGCTATGATTATTTTGGAAGGTATTAATCTATTCTAGTATTGTTTCCAATGATTATAATATATACTTTAGGGTAAAGTTTCTTGTTTGCTTAGCTGGTTTTTTTTCCCTGTTTTGAACAACTATTTCCATATCTACAATGGAATGTTCACTGCGGAAGCTTAATTTGAATGTTCTCTTCCTCTTTCTCTATGAAGTTATAGTGTTCGATTAGCATTACTATTTAACAGCTTCCTTTTCAGTGTACGTATTCAATCAATATAAAAAGATTTCTCATATTGCAGCTATTCTTGACATTGCCTTCACATGGAAAGCAAGATACACAATGGACTCTGCTCAACGTATAAAAAATGTGGTTAAGGTGGTTCTGGCCATGATATGGACAATTGTTCTTCCTGTATTATACTCTAAATCTAGAAGAAAATACACTTGTTACTCCACGCAAAATGGTAGCTGGCTTGGAGAGTGGTGTTATTCTTCGTACATGGTTGCAGTTGCATTTTACTTAACTACTAATGCAGTCAATATGGTCCTTTTTCTTGTGCCTATGGTTGGAAAATACATTGAGACCTCCAACATTCGAATATGCACAATCTTTACTCTGTGGACACAAGTAAGAATTCAGTGTCCTTTTCATAACATTTTGAGATGTTTCTGGATTTGCTTTGATTGAAACTACAGTTTGAGTATTGAGTCCACTACATATGAATATTTGACAATTTATTGGCGTCTGTTATACAATAGAGTTTTGTCGATATTCTCTGTTTCAAATCAACGAATAGGTGGAGTATCCAAAATAAAGATAGCCAGATCATCATCAGTTTTATATTTTAGAATACATAGTTATCTGGTTTATAGTTCTGCGTCACAAGACACAGGGCAAATACTTTGATTTGTCTATGGTCAAGAGATTGTTTTTTTCACTTATATTTTCTATCGTATTATACTTGCTATTGGATCATTGTTGTCATGTTGTACTCTATGATACTCATCTTTAAATAGCCTTCTAGCAATGGAATGTATTTAGTTTGATTTTGTAATCTATTTATTCCTTCAATTTTTGTATATATAGTTATCAATCCAGACTTTCATGACATTTAACAAATTTCTTCACATTTTATAGCCTAGGTTATACATTGGAAGAGGGATGCAAGAGAGCCAAGTATCTATCCTAAAGTATTTTTATACTCTATACACCCAAAAGTTTTCTGCTCTATCTTTATTTTTACTTGATCGTGTTCATTAGTGTGTATTCTTGTTGCTTTTAGGTACTCATTATTCTGGGTGTTGTTATTCCTTAGCAAATTTTCATTTAGCTATACATTCGAGGTGAGTAATTTTACTTTGTTTTGCTTTTCTCAACAACCTAGTATAATCAAGTACATTGTTCATCAATCCTTATGCGGATGACTAAATTAGCCAAGACACAGTTTGAGTTGATCTTGTTAAATATACACAATAATATTCAATAAGATTCGATGTCCCTATATGTGAGAGGTTCTCTCATTATATAGAACCAAAATCATAACTAAATATGATAAAAGCAATTTATCTATGTATGGTACAATTATAATGATAATATAATCGTAATCTTCACTATATTCGTAATCTTATTCAATTTCATTGACATCTCCCTCAAATTGATGCTTGTAAAAGCATCAATTTGCAATTATGAACCGGTGATAGTGACAATATTTGTGCCCACGAAGTAGAAATCTAAATAAGAGCAATCATCTATGAAAATTAATGACGGTGAGAGACCAAGAACAACAAATAGTGCAGTAACCAACAAAGAACACTTCAAATATACTCCAGAGAACTCACACTCCCCAAGAAGAATTTTCAAAAGAAATTCACGAAGTATGTCGACACACACAGTGAGTTCTATCTGTGGGGATAACTTAGTCGAATACATAATTCGGGTTCCTACAAAAGCTCTAACGCCAAACATCGGCCAAAACTCCTGAAAATGAGTTGGAAATGAATTGGGGGTGGGGCGGTCAAGATTGTCCGGTTTGGTTCGGTGGTTCCAATTTCTAGATCTGATTTTATACGTGAAGTTCCACAAGCTTCTCTAAGTATGAATGGGAGACTGATAATTATTATCAATATAAACTACCAATATAAAACTAACATAGACAATGATATCTAATATAAACAAGAAAATTTGACCGAATGAAAAACACGAGGCCGCTCGCCGAAGAACAGAAGCTTAATTACACTAGCTCTAATATCATGTCAAATATACACAATAATATTCAATAAGATTCGATGCCCCTCTATGTGAGAAGTTCTCTCATTATATAGAACCAAAATCATAATTAAATATGGTAAAAGCAATCTATCTACTTCGACAATCTCCATAATCTTATTTAGCCCCTGTTTGAGCCACATTATTTTTCTCATTCCCATTCTTCTACTCATTTTCAACCACACATTCTTCAATAAAATAATATTTTCCATCACATCAATAACTTTTTTATTTTCAACCACATACTCCCCATCACATCAACAGTAAAAATGCATTCTTATTCCCAAAATGTGCCCCAAACAGGCTCTTAATCTCATTGACAGATCCATTTGCATGGTAAAGATTGTGATCTTGTTGTGTTACCTTAGCAGGGCACTTTTTTGTCAACATAATTTATGATTTTGCACCCTTGAAAAACTTTTACTTGTAAAAGAAAACAATCATGTTTCTACTATTTACAAAATGAGTATTAGGTACTATTACTAAGCCTTGGAGTTCTTACATGACCTATTCTGAGTGTAATGATGTGAAGGAAAGATCGTGCAGGATTATAAATCTACTTGTCCTACATTGTGCAGATTAAACCGCTCATATCCCCTACAAGGCAGATCATGAGAATTGGGGTTAAAAACTATGACTGGCATGAGCTTTTTCCAAAAGGTAATGACCCCCTAGTTTCTGTAATGCAATTTAAACAGTTGAGATGATTTATAGAAATTTAACTTGCGAACATCAACTGATGTGAATTTTCTAAATCCAGTGAAGAACAATGCTGGAGCCATTGCTGCTATTTGGTCTCCCATTATACTTGTAAGAGTCTAAAGACCTACCGGAATCAATGCTTTTATCATAATTGATTTATACTACTCATCGAAGATGCTTTTCATCACAAGTGTTTAAGATCATATTCATTTTTCTTGTATTTAGGTGTATTTCATGGATGCACAAATATGGTATTCTGTTTACTGTGCTGTATTTGGTGGTGTTTATGGAATTCTGCACCATCTTGGTGAAGTATACACAACTCCCATTTCTTTTATAACCTTCTTTTTCTTATAAATAGAATGATAGTATTCTTAAACCTCTTGTTTCAAACAGATTCGAACACAAGGAATGCTGCGAAGTAGATTTGACACTTTGCCATCTGCATTTAATGCCTGCCTTATTCCAAAACAGATAAAAGATAATAAAGACGGGATCAAAAAGTGGATCTTCCACCAGAAATTTCTAAAGGTTTGTTCAGTCTGAAATAGTACAACTACAACAAGTATATTGTTTCTGTCTGAATTGAGGTGAGTTTCAGGCTTCAGGAAATGAGAAGAATGGGGCTGTGAAGTTTGTTCTTGTATGGAACCAAATCATTAGCAGCTTCCGTGAAGAGGACCTGATAAGCAACAGGTTAATTATGTCTTATCGGATGTTTTTCTGATTTGTCTTTTGTTAGTCCAAACATGATATATGACATAACTGTGTTACTGGAATCAGGGAAATGGATTTGATGAAAATACCTGTCTCAACAGAGTTATTTTCTGGCCAGATCCGTTGGCCTGTATTCCTCTTAGCAAATAAGGTATTTGTGAACTTTCAAAGTCATTTTTTAATGTGCTAGTTTATGCTTCTATGACTTATAAGGTTTCTTCTTTTCTTTATAGCTGTCAATAGCCCTAAGCATTGCAAGAGATTTTAAGGGAGAAGATCACAATCTTTTGAAAAGAATTAGAAAGGACAATTATGTGTACTTAGTTGTCATTGAGTGCTATGAATCTCTGAAGTGCATGTTGGACATCCTTGTGGTCGGTGACCTGGAAAGAAGGTACTGTAGGATTCAAGATTTCCCAAAAACAATTTCATGTTTTCATTAAAAAATTCCTCTATTTCACTTCCAATTCCTGAGATATTACCTTCTCTTTGGTTTCTCTTATATTTCAGTATCATTTTTGGTATATTGAATGAGATCGAGGAAAGCATTGGAAGATCATCACTTGTTGAGGACTTACGTATGAGTGAATTACCAGCTTTACATGCTAAATTTACTGAGTTTGTTGAGCTTCTGGTAAAACATCACTTGCCGAGTTTTAAGCTTATCTAAGTTTTCACAATTCCCCACTTCTCATGCCACAGTGATGTGATTCTTTGATTAAGGTTGAGGGGAATGAAAGCCATTACTATAAAGTTGTGAAGGCAATTCAAGATATTTTTGAGCTTGTAACAAATGATTTGTTGGTAAATGGTTCCAGGTTAGCATACTTCCTAAGCAATAGTTTCCAAGTCTATTCAGTACTATTTTTCTACATTCTAGTTCATGATTGAGATACTGTCTCCTTTGTTAATGTAAAAGGACTTTGGATTTGCTTTACACTCAGCAATTAGAGGGGGAAGATACGGAATTTTTCAGTCATCGTGAACCAGAATTATTTGCTTCAAAGCATTCTATCCATTTTCCTCTGCCGGATTCTGGCCCTTTAATGGACAAGGTACCTTGATTCAAGTCAGTAATGACAAATTTTTGGACCACAATTTGGGTTAAGATCATTTTCTTCTTTCACATGGTAGATTATACACCTTACATTTTCTCAGGCATGTACACAAGTTCACATCAATATGAATCTAATGAATGAACCACTTTTTTGAAATAGATTAACCGCTTTCACTTGTTGCTCACTGTCAAAGATAAAGCAATGTACATACCCTCAAACTTGGAAGCTCGGAGACGGATTTCGTATTTTTCTACTTCTCTCTTTATGGAAATGCCTAAAGCTCCAAAAGTGCGCAATATGTTGTCATTCAGGTGCACACCAATAATATATTTTTATGTTCCTTTTTTGTTTTAATTTATCTATGTTTAGCTACTGTCCCATCCATTTTAACTTTCTTCGTGACAAATTATAAATAAAGAAGAATAACAATATAGTCAGTATCAAGTTATGTTCTTCGTTAAGATATCAATTCATTTGCTAATATCTCAAAGTGATCTTCAATCAGATAATTATTCAACTAAATTTCTTCTCTGATTTATATTGACATTGTAGCTATCAATTGCATGGATGATAACTCCCATAATTCTGTTTGAGCTTTGAATTTTATAATCATGGACCTTAGTCTGGATTCAGATAAGCCACAAACATGGATTGTCCTCAAACTGTTGATCTTCTTTCTATTGCAGCATTTTGACTCCGCACTTTATGGAAGAAGTCAAGTTTTCAAAAAAGGAGCTTCACACAAGCAAGGAAGCGGTTCCTATTAGCTTTTATATGCAAAAGATATATCCAGGTTACTATATATGGATCTGCTTTAGTATTAAGGGCAGAACATATCGTTCTTGCATATAATGTTGTCTGACACTTCTCTTTTAGCTGAATATTTCACTATGTGCTTTCAGATGAATGGAGAAATTTTTTGGAACGTATGCGATGTGAAGAACTGAATGAAAATAATAAAATCAATGAGGACAAACTAAGAGATTGGGCTTCTTTTCGAGGGCAAACTTTAAGTAGGACAGGTAAGTTATAAAGACTAAAAATTTCCTGTAATTGATTTTGTATTGAATGACCACCTCATCTAAAAGATGAAACTGTTAGATTGGAGTAATTTATTAACGTATATTGTATTTTCAAGACGCTCCTCATGTGTGGCACTTTCTTTAAAAAAGCCTGATGCATGAAATTTCATAGTTGAGTCGCGATTCAAATTCTAGATATTTTCCTGTTCTAATACCAAATTGAGGGACTACCTCTTCTAATAGTTTAAGTTGTTAGGGAAGATACGGATTTATTAATTTATTTTTTATCTTGATCATTTTACTTTTAACTAAAAGTTTATACCGACATTATTTTCTTTTGTTACAACAGTCAGAGGAATGATGTACTGTAGAAAAGCCCTAAAATTGCAAGCTTTTCTTGACATGGCCGAGGATGATGGTTTGTTGAATTAAATAATTATTTTTAATTTTTTCCAGTTCAGTTATTGTACTTCAAATACTTCAAGAGCCAGCTTGAGACTTACTCACTGTGTCTGATCTGCTTACCAGATATTCTTCAAGGTTATGAATCCATTGATAGAGAAAATGGTACGTTATCAGCGCAGCTTGATGCCCTGGTAGATATGAAATTCACACATGTTGTTTCTTGCCAAATGTATGGATCACAAAAAGCTGCTGGAGACGCACAGGCTCAAGACATACTTGAATTGATGATAAGGTACTTATCTCTAGTCAAGATATATATCGTGAAAATTTCCGGCTCACGGTTTCCTTGGAGTATGATTTCATCTAAACATCACTGCTTACAGATATCAATCTTTGCGTCTTGCTTATGTCGAGGAGAAAGAAGAGATCATGGCAGATAGGACTCAAAAAGTTTATTCATCAATATTAGTCAAAGCCGTCAACGGTTTTGACCAGGTAATAAGATATTTACATTGCTTATAACTCCATTAGAACAATTAAGATGAAAGAAAATACTATCACGTAATTGAGACCAAATTTCATGGAAAGTTCGTATTTTGGAGGAATAATCATTGGACCAGAATTAAAAGTGAGGTTGTAGGAGTTAAACGGACACGAACAGGATTATGGTAGTTAGATTATCAATAGGAGGAGAGCATGTTAGTGTCATTAGTGGGTGTTCTGCAGAAATAGGGTTAGTAACAACAGTTTTGGGATGACATGGATGGTATGATTAAAACAATCACGGGTCAAGATAAGATCTTTGTTTGAGGAGATAGCATGTTTAGGAGTTGTTTATATTCGGTTTAAATTATAAATAGATAGAAATGAGTGGTGAATAAGTGTGTAATACTTGAGGGTCCCACAAATATGTAGATAAAAAGTGATTTTACTGATTATAAACAAGAGGCAAACAAGGGCCTAATGGTTATACGGGAAATATAACTTATGCTGTGGAAGAGTGCTTAAAACTTTTAGCTTTAGCTTCGAAAAGTAGATGATAATACCATTGTGGACTTTTGATATGGCTTATTATTTGGCATTACTTAATACTTGCTTCAAAAAGAGAGAGACTTTCCATATAACTTCTAAAAATTGGCAAAAGTTCTGTTAAATAGATTTCATCCTAGTTTCTTTAGGTGGATAGGTGTTCGTGTACGGAATGTAAGGTAATTTTGGTGTTGACTACACAACATATGTTGGTGAAAATGCTGTATGTGTTTGTAAATGGGAAGCCAAGAGTGTGATTTGAGAGTACTGTGCACATGTATATGAGAAGTTGTATTGTTTTCTTGGATAAAAGGATGGGAAGTAAGTTATTTACAAGATATCTCAAAAAGGGGGAAAGGAAAGTATATGTCTAAACCAAGTGAAAATGGAAGAAATATTGCAATGAAATTTATTAGGAAAGGAATAGTGTGAATATTGGGGTTCTTTCAAATCTCCACTATAAATTGGAGTGTTGACTATACTAGAATAGGTCAAGTTTTTGAAGTGGGGGACACTACAAAGATAATGCAGATAAGAAAAGCATTTGGTCCAAATGGAATTCCCATTGAAGTATGGAAGTGTTTGGGCAAGGTAGGTATATTTGTTGAATGTTCATTTTTTTTTTTCAATTTCTCCTTGTTAAATACTCAGCTTTTGTAGGAGGTATATCGCATAAAGCTCCCTGGACCTCCAAATATTGGTGAAGGAAAACCAGAGAATCAAAACCATGCAATAATTTTCACACGTGGTGAAGCTCTCCAAACAATTGATATGAACCAAGTATGCCCAACACTAAGTTTCAAATGATTAATATACTATGAACTTTGTCGTAATGACAGTGTTATGACAGGATAATTATCTCGAGGAAGCTCTCAAGATGAGAAATCTCTTACAAGAATTTCTACGGGTTCAAGGAAGGAGGCCTCCTACAATAATTGGCATGAGAGAGCACATATTCACAGGAAGGTTAGTCTTGGCTTCTTTACATAGAAGTTGCCTCATCATATACTTGGGATACAAATGGAAAGAAACTTCCTAAAGATTTTCATTTTCTCAAACAATAATAAGTGTTTATGCTAATAGTTGAAGGTTGATGGGTATTATTCTCCCAGAATAATGCAAAATCTTAAAGAAACTTGCAGTACTACTGGCTCCCAGTTAAAGGTGTTTGGGAGACTCCTTACCTCTTGGATACATTTTAAATAGGTGTATATTCAGTTTTATTTACTTGATGCTTAGATTAATCGTTATTCTATCAACCAGAAATTTTTAAATAAAATCTGGTTCTTGTTCTGTCCTCAGACCTCAGTATATGGTCTTAGTACTGTTCAATGTTTAAGATCATAACAAATATTTAATCAAGATGTTCAAAATGCTATCTCGGAAATATATTCAACTATAAATTTTACTTTCATTTCTCTCATACTTATTGGGGAAGTGCGTTAATATCTGTTGCCATTTAATCTTGATATGGACGTTTATAACATTTGGAATAACATTTGTTAGAGTTCTTGAATATAGTTAGTTTATGAAGCATAAAAATCCTATAAATATATGATAAGGGAAATAGAATCACGTACATGGAACATAATGAATAATGTTGTTTTTGACTATAGCTTGTATTCTACTGCAGTGTTTCTTCTTTGGCATGGTTCATGTCCTATCAGGAAACCAGTTTTGTCACCATTGGTCAAAGACTTCTGGCAAATCCTCTCAGGTAATTAATGCGTTAATTTGATGTCAAAAATCTTATAAAGGAATTAAAAAATAAAAGAATTTGAGTCACACGAATCTTTCAACTGTCGAAGTTCAGGTCAAAAGTTCCTTTATCTCCAACTTAACGGTCTCTTTTCTGCCACTAGCATTTTTTAAGTTAAATATGGATATGATGGCTCAGGTTTTATTCATTGCTGATGGAATTATCTATATAGTTCAACCGATATTAAAATATGTAACTATTATCTCTTATTTTGACTTATTACAGGGTTAGATTCCATTATGGGCATCCAGATCTATTTGATAGAATATTTCACCTAACACGAGGTGGAATAAGCAAGGCATCAAAGACAATTAACTTGAGCGAGGATGTCTTTGCAGGTAAAAATTAATAAATTAAAGCTGTTGCTCTTTTTTTATATCTGTTATAATATTTTGTTACAAGATAAACTGGTGTGATTAGGATTCAATACTACACTACGACGGGGATATGTTACATATCACGAGTATATGCAAGTTGGCAAAGGACGTGATGTTGGACTCAACCAGATATCGAAGTTTNTTTTTTATATCTGTTATAATATTTTGTTACAAGATAAACTGGTGTGATTAGGATTCAATACTACACTACGACGGGGATATGTTACATATCACGAGTATATGCAAGTTGGCAAAGGACGTGATGTTGGACTCAACCAGATATCGAAGTTTGAAGCCAAAGTAGCAAATGGCAACAGTGAGCAAACTCTCAGCCGTGATATATACCGACTTGGACGTCGATTTGACTTCTTTCGGATGCTTTCTTGTTATTTTACTACGGTTGGCTTTTATTTTAACAGCTTGGTAAGAATTATGGAATTATATAGTTTTAAACTCTTGAGTACCTTCACTTCAAAGTTCAGACAGAGAAATAAATGATCATTATTTAAGGTCATCCCCTTAATATTTGATGCGCAGACTCAGTTAAAATTCTTGTTTTCTTGGATATGCTTGATGTTCTTCTGATTAATTTTGTGAGATTATTTGTGTTTTCGATTTCCAGATTTCAGTTATTGGAGTATATGTATTCCTTTATGGACAGCTTTACCTTGTACTTAGTGGTCTACAAAGAGCACTGCTGCTCGAGGCCAGAGTAAAAAATATTGAATCTTTAGAAACAGCATTGGCTTCTCAGTCATTTATCCAGCTGGGGCTCTTGACGGGTTTACCGATGGTTATAGAGATTGGACTGGAGAGAGGATTTCTTACTGCCCTCAAAGATTTTGTTCTCATGCAACTTCAGCTTGCTTCCGTTTTCTTTACTTTTTCTTATGGAACAAAATCTCATTATTATGGTCGAACAATTCTTCACGGGGGTGCCAAGTATATACCCACTGGACGTAAGGTGGTGGTCTTTCATGCAAGTTTTACTGAAAACTACAGATTGTATTCGCGAAGTCATTTTGTGAAAGGATTTGAGCTGCTGCTACTACTAATTGTTTATGATTTGTTTAGACGGTCCTACCAGAGTAGCATGGCATATGTGTTGATAACATATGCTATTTGGTTCATGTCGTTGACTTGGCTGTTTGCACCATTTTTGTTTAATCCTTCGGGATTCGACTGGGGCAAGATAGTCGATGACTGGAAAGATTGGAACAAATGGATCAAGCAGCAGGGTGGGATAGGAATCCAACAAGATAAAAGTTGGCAGTCTTGGTGGAATGATGAGCAAGCCCATCTTCTTCACTCTGGGCTGACTTCTCGGTTATTAGAGTTACTTCTTTCACTAAGATTTTTCCTTTACCAATATGGTTTGGTCTATCATCTAGATATATCTGGTCAGAACAAAAACTTTGTCGTTTATGTGCTCTCGTGGGTTGTTATCGTACTGATTTTCCTCCTAGTCAAGGTAAACTTCATAATGTGGATTTTTTTATTTGTGTAGCCATGTATAGTAGTAGCATAATACTTCATTGTTCAACATCATTAAGTTTCTCTTCACACAAGTCAACTGTATGAACTTGTTATCAGGTTGTGAACGTAGGGAAGCAATATCTCAGTGCTAGTTATCACCTCGCGTTCAGGCTATTTAAAGCCCTTCTTTTCCTTGGAGTCATGGCAACAATAGTGGCTCTATCATTCATATGCGATCTATCTGTGCGAGATTTGGTTGTTTGTTGTCTGGCCTTTCTGCCTACTGGGTGGGGCTTAATATTGGTAGGTTCAGAAAGACTTCCATATATCCCTTTAGTTTAAGCTGTCCCATTTCTCCATTTTTCTCGTATTATGTTTGGACGAGGAGCCCATGTGTGTACTATTTGGAGGATTTCTTACCTGACTCTTTTTCTACCTTTGTTAGTATTTACGTTGATTTGTCGTTCAGGTTGCACAAACTCTGAGGCCCAAGATTGAGGGAATGGGATTGTGGCAATTTGCTCGGGTTTTTGCTCGAGCTTATGATTATGGGATGGGCGTAGTTCTTTTCGCGCCCATAGCGATTCTGGCATGGCTCCCTATAATTTCTGCTTTTCAGACGCGTTTCCTTTTCAACGAGGCTTTCAGCAGAAGATTGCAAATTCAACCAATTCTTCCTGTAAAGAAGAAGCATTGATTGATGATCATTATACCGTCAAACTTTGGGTGCACAGATCATTTGTGTACATATATATAAAAGGAAAAGTAAATTAATGTATAGTCATGATCAATATCACAAACCACAGTATACATTGTGCACTTTTTGAATCTTGGTGTATGTGCTGAATTTTGGTGATTAACTATTCTGATTTGGTTATAATAAATAATGTTACAATTTAATGACTAAGATTGACATTGCGAAATTATGTGCAAGTCTTCTACTAGGAGTAACATCTTGGGCCGCATTATATGCAACGAGGGTCCGCAAAGAAAGGTGTTTGTTGCGATACCAATTATAACAATCACTTTGAATATAACTCGTCCTTAAAACTAACTTGTAAAGAAGAGCTGTCCATGGCTCTGTTTGATGACAGTATTCTATT